>BQNB010096620.1:0-24044 GCA_026074375.1 Tanacetum coccineum
TTAAGAGCAAACGCGTAAAACCCTAAAAATAAATTGTGCATTACATAATGTCGTACAATGACCTAAGTTACGAGGTGTTATATTTCGAGCATTTGGTCCATGAAGGGCAATGGGAAGTGATCTTTTCGGGTGGCTTCATTTAGCTTTCTGTAATCAATACATACTCGCCATCCCGTGACCAATCGAGTAGGAATCAGTTCATTCTCATCATTTGTGATGACGGTTATGCCTCCTTTTTTAGGTACACAGTGTACCGGGCTTACCCAAGGGCTGTCAGAGATGGGGTAAATCAATCCAGCGTCAAGGAGTTTTTCAACCTCCTTCTTGATAACGTCGTGGATTTTTGGGTTTACCCTTCTCTGACTTTGCACAGATGGTTCGTAGTCCTCTTCCATTAGAATTTTGTGAGTACAAAATTCTGGGTTAACACCCTTTATATCGGAGAGTTTCCAAGCGATGGCTCGCTTGTGGGACTTGAGAACCTTGAGAAGAGCTGCCTTTTCCTCATCTTTTAAGTCTTTAGCAATTATGACAGGCAACTTGTCGTCACCTTCTAAAAATGCGTATTCAAGATGGGGTGGCAGTTCCTTGAGTTCAACCTCGGGAGGTTCATCAACGGAAGATTCAACGGTTTTATCTTCACAGAGTTTGAGTTCTTTCCTACCTCCAGGCATATATTGTTCATGATTTGGGAGGGGGGGTGGTGGTTCACTGTTCAAAATTGCTTCTAGAATCAGGATGTCCCCCTCAGGATCCTGATAAGTTGGATCAACTTCAGATGAAGTTGGATCATCTTCTAGAGCAAGAAACGAATCTGCTTCTTCCATTAAGAGAAAATCACTGTCCCCGAAAGGAGTGAGATTTGGAGAAGCAGTAGAAACAATAGGCTCAAAATATGGAGTGGGATTGCCACTCGCGATCACGTTTGAAAATCCTAGGACCTCTTGAGAATACTCATCACAAGCCATATCGATGACGTCGATTTTGTGGTTGTAATCAGTTGTGTATTTTGAAGTTTGGTCCAGATTGAATGTGATGGCTTCCTTGCCAACACGAAGGGTAATCTCGCCTTCAAGAAACATCGCCCGAGAATTAAAGGGACTCGGGGGTCTGGTTCAAAATCAACAACTACGAAGTCAGCTGGAAATTGGAACTTTCCCACCATTAGACGGACGTCTTTAGCAATACCGATTGGTTCAGTGATTGAACGATCTGCTAGCTCTAACGTCATGCAAGTTGGGGTCAATTCAGGAAGAGATAGACTTTTCCATACAGAATAAGGCATGAGATTAATGCTCGCACCAAGATCGGCCAATGCGTTGCATGTAGTAATCCCCGTAAATTCACATGGAATCAGAAATCGGCCAGGGTCTCCAAGTTTCTTTGGTAACTTGTTGAGGATGACCGCTGAACAGTTCTCATTCAAAGGAGTCCTTGCCAATTCGCTTAATTTTTCCTTGTTTCCAATCAAGGTTTTTAAAGTCGAAGCAAATTTAGGCATGAGCATCAAGGCATCGGTAAAGCTAATCTCGAAACTTAAATCCCTAAAGATTTCGTAAAATTTCTCGATTTGATCGTTAGCTTTTTCCTTGCGCCTTTCATCATTTCTTCGTGATGGAAATGGAATTGATGCTTTAGGAACAGGAGTATCAACAGGAGCAACATTGGGCTCAGGATTTGGATTACGAGATTGAATTTGAACAACAGGAGGTTGGACGTCTTCGGTGCTTCCATTATTAGCAGGAGGCATCGTGTCCTTTGTCACCTCGATGTCATGATTAACGGCTTTCGGTCCTTGGATGGTGACACCACTTCGGGTAGTGATACCTTTTAAATCTTCCTTAGGGTTGGTAATAGGGGGTGGTACAAGTGTTTCCCGAAAGTTCCAAACCGAAGTAGAAGCTGTATTACAGTACAAATTTTTGAAAGCAGTCAGTCAAATTTGCCATTTGTGATTGCAGGTTTTGACCTAGGTTTTTGCATTTTCTCAACACTTGCGATCATTGCTGTGACATATTTTCAAATCTTTCTTGACACCGTGGGTTTCCCTGATGAGCAGTCCTTGATGAGCCTACTGGTTGATTCACTACTTGGTTGATGAACCGAGGGTCCGATAAAACAGACCTTTGGTTTGAAATTGTTTTCCTCCTGATTTTGATTGAAAGTTATTCCTCTTTGAAGTTGTGTGATTTTTTGTTGCATGAGGATTCTGAACAGGAGGAAACCAGAGAGTTCGACATTTGATTTGAGACCATCGGAGGACCATAACCCAGAATTATCTTGATTGAAATTTGGCCGCAGCGGCCGGGAACCACATACTCTTGAAGTTGTCAGGTACATGTTGTCTGTTAGTTGGCTGGTACAGTTTTTGATAAGAATGACCCTCCCCCACAAGTTACACAACTTTGTTCAACCGCCTTTACGGGCGGAAGAAGCTGGGGTTTGGTTCTTTCTATCGAGAATTAATGCCCCGAAACATGTCTTTGAGTTCAGCAACATCAGAGAGATTGCTCTGGGGTGGAAGAGCTTGTACTCATTTTTTAACTACAACAGCTTTGTTTCGTGACTGACTACCTTAGACTTCTCTCATAATTTTTAAACATTCTCAGGCATTTTTGTCTAAAAATTTACCACCGGCGGCTGAGTTCAAATGAATCTTGAATCATTTTGAATATAGGGCATTATAAATTGTATCGAGTTGATGCAATTCTGGAAAACCCGTGAAGAGGCATCCCCCTTCAAAGATCATTGAAACATCCCAAGCCTCATACAAACGTCTCATCAAATTTTTTGTTTAAATCGTCGTGATTTCATTTCTGAGATTTGTCGTTTTAGAGGGGCGTGAAGAAATTTTTTATAAATATCGAAACAAGATCATCCCATGTGCAATCGACCGAGGGTTTTCTTTTCTAGCAAATCCGGCTCCCCTTCGAGAGAAAAACGGGAAAAGCATAAGCTTCACCGACGTATTTGGTACTTTCGCAATCTTCATTGTAGAAGTGAACTTGTTGAAATAACGGATGTGAGCATGTGGGTCTTCTTTATCGTGTCCAAAAAATTGCATGGTTTGGGAACAAGATTCAGAAGACCACTTGATTCAAAGTATTCACGGTGTATCTTCAGGAGTAACTACGCATCCCCGTAACCCTCGGTGGGTGCTTCGAGCAATTGCGCATATTAAACATTTATCGCCATCCGTAACTATTGGAAAGGATAATCAGTTTCTCAAGATTATATGATTCAACAAAGTTTGTCGAACTTGTGGTTGACGACTGTCTACGGGCTTGAGAACGAGTGCGCATGCACAAAATAGAAATACAAAAAGAAAATTTACTCTAATTTTTTTTTTTTTTTCAAAGATTAATTCACAATTGATTTTAACGGACAATGAGATAAGACAACTTAAACCAAATAATCTCTTACTTCACGTTACATCTCAAAACGATAAACTCACAAGGTGAGAGCGGGAGGATAGGATACGCGAACCTATTTTACTCTTTCGGTCGTAAGTTTTCCTATGAAACAACCCTCCTTAATACCAACTTATATATTAATTTAATTTTTCGAGTGAGCCGAACTCATAAGCGTAACAAAAGTCAAGTGTTTTAAAGCTTTGTTCGAGTTGGGAACCACAAGTTCACCCGAACTTATTAAAATACCTCAGTTTTAGAATATATATTTTGGTATTTTACCAAAGGTTGTGAATTTATTTCTTTTTATTATGACAATTTTGATATATTTTTGATATATTTTTTTTTTATTGTTTTTTTTTCTTTTTTTGATTTTTTAAATGATAATTATACTAAAAGAAATAGAAAATATTTGTGTACTTTTTTTTTATTATTTTATAATAAAAAAAAATATTCACAGTTTCAAAATCAGATAGTCCAAACGTAAAGATGATTGCACAGCCTCCCCGGCAACGGCGCCAAAAATTGATCCGCTCAGACTATACCTTAAAATACATATAATATAATAAAATATCAAATATATAGTGAGGATAGTCTAAAAGCAGAGTCAATGATACCGAGAAGTAGTATAGAGTTTTCCCGGGTCGTAAATCCCCAACGAGGCTGGAATGGTAAATCGATACGAATGAATTGATGATTTGAATTGAGAAACAAATGATTTTGATTTTTAACTAGATAAACTAAAATTAATTAAAGAAAACTAAAATTATTCTACGGGAAACAAGCAGTGGAAAATGGGAACCTTAAATATACTACGGGGAACATAATTAGGCTAAAAATACTTAACTAAGATAATTAAAACTAATAAACTAAATTAAACGTGCAATTATAGACTACCGGGAATTAAATCGCAAGCTAAAACTAAAAATTTACAAAAATAAAGTCATAAAATTAATTTTAAAATTTAAATAAATTAAAAATATTCTAACTTAAAAGAAAATGTAAAAAATTTCAAAATCGGAGTTAAAAAGCGAACAAAACGGTAAGAAACGAAAAAGTCGAGCTCGTAAACGGGCCCGGAACTGAAATTTGGACAAAAATCACCCTACACAAGTTTTAATATTTTTAATATAAACTAACTGATTAAAGAAAATTTTATAAAAAAGAAAAATATTTTTTTGTTAATTTTTGTATTTTTTATGAATTTTCTAAGATTAAAAACTAATTAAAACTAATTAAATATAAAAAGTCAGAAAATATAACTATAAAAAATCTGAAAAAATCAAATTAAATAAAGAAAAAGTTGAGAAGTCTAAAAATATAAAAAGCCCTAAAAGTTACTGTAGCAAATTATAAGTAATTAAACTAATTAAATCTAAACCTAATTTAAATTAATTAAATTAAATAAACTAAAACTCACTAATGTTACCTAAGGAACAAACAGTGAAAGGACAAAAGTACTAACGTGTAACAGGCATTAACACTAGGACTAACTAAGTTAACCAAAAAGAAGAAATTACACCAAAGTCCCTGGGTGGACCCCAATTTTTCACACAAAGAAAGGCCAAAGTGCTTATTAGCCAAAACTTAAAAATCAAAGTTATAAAACAGCTTAATGGTAAAAAAATACCATTTTTAATAAAAGCAACTAGGCTAAAAGTCATAAATAAGCCAGAAAGATAAGCTTTTTGGACTGCAAAAGCTAATTAAGCTTTTCACTTATTTTTCCTTTCTTTTTTGGGACTTAAGCTAACTAAATTACTATAATTCATGGGGGACAGATAAATAGGAGAGGGGAGTCCTAAAATAAGCTAAGTTGTCTAATATAAGCCCTAGAATAAGCTGGAAAACAATTTAAGCTATATGACAGTTTTAATTTAAAACAGAAAAAAGGGGTTTTCAAGCCTAAATTAAGCTAAGTTAGAAAGGGAATTAAGCTAAGCTACTTTGGGGGCTTAAAGGGCACTTAATAAGCTACAACTAAAAGCTAAAAGATACTAGGTCCTAGTGGAGCAATAAGCTGGAAAAGGGTGCTGAATGTGGTGCTCAGCACCAGGGTAGCTGCCAAACAGTGGCTGAAAGGCTTTTGACTTATGCAAAATAAGCACAATTGTGCTTTTAAGCCACAACCAAATACAACAGATGACAAGGATGCTAGTGAGCTTATTTCCAAAGATAGGGTTTTAGAAGCCATATAATCTACTTGAATTGTACTTTAAACTTGGGGGTTCTTAAAAATTTGCAAAGACCAAATTTTGACTCAAACTTAGTCAAACCAAAAGGGACAGAATATGGGTTTGGGTGAATGGCTAGAAACAACCTTGAGTAAGCACAAAACAGGTTGCTTAAGCTGGATAAGCAGAATAAGCTCTTAAGCTTATCTTTTTTGTGAAAATTTGACAAAAAAATAAAAGGTTTACTAAAACTTTAATTTTAAACTAAAACTTAGGCTTTCTTTTGTCTTAATTGAGCACACACACTCAGCCAAAAGTGGCTGAGTGTTTGTGACCCATACCATACCCAAACTGACCCATTTTGGGCTTTTACCAAACACCCCTTTAAATAAGTAAAATGAACTTTTTAACTAATTTAACTTAAAACTAATTAAAGCAAACTGAGATTAAGGATAATGTAATTATTTAGCAACCATAAAAACATACTTTTCTTCACAACTTGAACACGAATTTAAGAACTCATAAATGAAAATTTAAGGAAACTTGAGATAAACTTTAAATTTCCATTAATTTGCTTAAAAACAACAATGTTACAATAGAAATTAAGCTGGGAACTTAAGCTACAATTTTAAAAAAGGTTAAGTAAAATAAAGCTAAGTTAAAAACTAGTGTCCTCTTCGGCTTGTGTTTTCTTGTTTATATAGAAGTCCAAGGTCTTCTTTCTTTGTGTTTCTTGTGTGAGTGAAGCCTCAGCAACAAATCCCAGCCATTGATTGGTCCTTGTGCTTCCTTGTACTCAATATCCGCCATTGATTTTTCTTGGGTTGAGGGGGATTGCCAACTTGGTCAGTTAAGAGGTTATGGGTGGTGGGAATGGGTTTAACCGGGTAAACGATGGATTTGGGTAAAAGAAAGAGTGGTATCATGTGATGTTGAGGGGTTTGAGAAGGTTGGCGGGAAAACGGGTTGAGAGGTGAAACGGGATTGGTGGCAGGTTTAAAAGTTTCGAAAACCCAAAAAGAACCCCTCGCTTTTCATTTACTTGCCACTCTTTTCTTTCTTTTAGTTTTAGTTATACACGAGTTTACAAATTGTCATAAACAGCCCTTGTGTTTATTGAAACAAAGAATTAAAGAAAGAAAGAAACAATGGCAGAGTTGGTAAGATGAGAGGGGTAATAAAGAGAAAACATTGAAATTTGCAAATTCAGTCCCTTATATTTTTAAAACACTTTTCCTTTATAAAACATTTTCAAAATTGACAATTTCAGTCCCTGAGGTTTTATAAAAAATTGTTTTGGGCCAGTATTGGGCTTGGGTTTGTGTTGGGCCCAATTGAGTGTGTCTGGGCCCAATAAGGTTTAGGCTGATGTTATTGGGCTTTTTAAGGCCCAATAAGGTTTGGGTGGGTTTTGTGTGTACAATGGCTGAGATTGGCTTGTTCAAGGGCTAGGATCGGGCCTTCAAAGTCTTCATAGTCTCTGTCAATTGCACACAAATGGCTAGTTGACATTGATGAGGGCCCATATGTCTCACAGTCCCTTCAATAATATACTATTGGGCTTTCCGGCCCATCATAAAAGATGGTTGAGATTGGGGCAACAATAGTAGTTCTTCCAATTACGGCTCCGGTTTTGACTGTTAATTTGTTGAGTTGACTTTGACTTTGACTTTTCTGATCTTTGGCTTTGCTTTGGCTTTGTCCTTTACAGCTTTTCCATTCCGTGCCTGGTTTTGTCATTTTTTCTTTGTTTTCTGTCTTTTGGTGTGATATTCTTTTCCTGCACAACACAAGTGTAAAACAAACATATCTTTGGCAGTTTCTGTCTGTTTTTGGTCATTTAAGTCCGTTTTTAATGGAGAAAGGTATGTGTATTTAAGCACATACCAACTCTCAAGGAACTCCAGGATGAGTCTGTCTCCGGGTAACCAAGTGTTTCACATTGTATCATTGTATATATATATAAAAAAAATTCCTTCTTAAATTTTTAGTCTAGATGGCTTGCAGTTATTTCAAACTGTAACCCGGTCTTAACCCAGAGATTTAATGTACGTTTCAGTGCATTATTTCTTCCACAGACAAGAAGTTGTCTAAGACCCGAACAATTTTTCTAATAAACACTCTGTTTTATCAAACATGTTCGGAGTCACCATTCATACATTGACCAAAACCTTTTCTATTATACCCGGGTCATTGTTTGAGGGGGAGAATCAGGTATACTAACAGTTTTGCAGGTCAGTTGGACGCACTGTTGCTGATTCTAGTACTGAAAGATTGAAACAAGCCACAACCTACGTCTTTAGACGGTTTGATTTATCACTCCTATCTCGGTATGTTTCAGATCTAGTTTTAATATTCACTTGATATTTGTGCTCATTTAGCTCACCTCAATGTTTGAGGGGGAGCTCAATACATTTTAAGTCCATTATAGATCAAAACCATACAAAAGTTGCATACTTTTGATCGGGGGAGAAAATGTGACTTAAATGTAAACCGGATAACTAATGATTCGATTGATTCAAAATGCTAAGTCCTATCCTTGCATGTGCAAAACATCTTTCGAATATCGATGCACATGTATAGGGGGAGTAAAAGTGTCAATATACTCAACAATGTCAAGATACCAAAGCTTTTGTGTTATACACAAGTATCTTGATAATTCATAAAGAATCTTTTGTTTCATGATTAGGAAAGTGATCTTAAAGAATGCGAAGGAATGATATGTTGTACCACCAGGGTATTCGTAGAATACTCATATATTTGTCTTTCGACAGTATCCACTAGTGAGAATGACTCGTCTTACAAATACTTGTATGAGTTTGATGAGAGCCATAAGGCACTTCATATCTTTCGAGATATCTTTCAAAAATCATCAGAGCATTCTGATTTAAACTTTCGTTGTGTCCTAAATAAATTTCACAAGCACATCGAATGTTTTTCAAATCATGTTTTTGCCAACAGGTCTTCTACGGTACTTAATTGTATTAAGAAGTAAAACGCTGAACAAGGAATTATACGGTATAGTCAGCAGATAGTAACTGTACTGACTCACTCTTTACCATTCCATTACGGACATCTGGTTTAGAGAACAGCAAGCATACGGAAATCTGATACTTCGGTATTGGAGGACTTAAAGGCTTTGAGCTGGAAAACCTGTCAAGAAGGTTCTTTATTGAATCTATCTGATCACAGGTGCAGTATTCGTACTGTATGGTAATCGACTCACCATGTTTCTAAAACAAAGAGTTGACTACTCCAGAGCAAACGGCTACTGGTAAAGAGATATCAAATCCGTTCATAGTTGATAGTTTACTAAAAACTATAAGGTTATCATTGCACCTTGTTATTGCAACAAAGCATTGACTAGTCCATAGCAAACGGCTCATGGTAAAGACATATCAAATCCGTTGATAGCTGATAGTTTGCTAAAAACTATATTGTTCATACTCAAAGATTTGAAGACATCAAGAAAGCTAAGTACATGAAGCTTCCGCACCTCTGAAATCAAAGTTTTCTTCAAATGCTAAAGTCAAAATAATTAGAAGAAGAAAGAGTACTAAAGCTTTCATGATTACAGCAAGTATGAGCATGTCGGACCAAAGTTCAGCGAATGGCGAATTGAAGAAAAGATCACAAGTAATTCAAGAAAATCTGAGATCAAGATGAAGTTATCAAATCTAGTAATTCAAGTTTCAAAGATTGAATTTCTACAGAAGCACAAATGTAAGACAAGTGATGAACCGCAACGTCAACGAGCTAATATGCTATGAATTCTAATATGTACGCTAAGAAGACCTCAAAAGAAGACCTCACTTAGGGGGAGATTGTTAGAAACACAATTTCACAGTCTAACAAGTGAAGCTCGGTCTAGAAGAAAACTAGCGTTTTATAGCTCGTTAGTTGGTTAATTAATTAATGTTTATTAATGTAATTGGGCTGACAAAGAAAAAGCCTGAAAAGCCCAACAAAAGCCTAGAATGGGCAGAGCCTTGTTAGTATAAATACACCTAGTTTAGTCAAAATTAGGTTAGACATTATAGCTAGTCAATATTATTTGTTAGGGTATCTAGCCACCAAAAAAGGTTTTTTCTTTTTCAATCATCAATAAAAGTCTTTATTTTCCTGCATCTTGATTCTGCACATCATTGTTAAGGTTTGTATGAATGATCATGGAACCTACATATAGTCAGGAAAGTTAGAGGAAAAAGCTTCCTCAATATTAGAAATAGGGTGGCTGGGAGAAGACATCACTCTGTTAACAACCCAGTGGTAAATAACATAAGTGATTTATATAATAGTATAATAGTTATGTACTTTACATACTATTCGGGAGATGTAGTGGCACGAAGGACTTTCTTTGATGGAATTAATAGAACTTGCATTTAGAAAATCAATAATGCCTTCAAACCCATTACTTTCTTCGGGTTTTTCCAAAAATGCAACCAAATTATGAGTTTCAGCAAACTTTGAGGTCGAAATTGTGATGGGTTATGATGATTAAAGATGAAATTAAGATAGGGTTTATGATTAGAGAGTATATCAAGGTGTAAAATCGATTGAAATGAGTTGATTTGAAACCCTTAATCATAGTATTTATTAAAATCACCCTCAACAACATAAACGTTAAACTGGCATGCATTAAGTAAGCCTAACAGTATTAAAACTAACCCAGCAATATGAAAGTTTTGCCTGGCATCATTAACTATGCCTAACAGACATAAGTGAATGCCTAGCAGCATAAACTAGTACTGGCAGCAGTAAGCTTAGCAGCATTAACTTTAAAACACCAGCATTAACTCTAATTTCATTCCAAAAAGCATTTCCATCATTAATTTTGATTCTCACAAGCTCTCTTTCTATTTTTAATCTCACAATATCTCTCATTTCTTTTTCTCACCAATTTACTCTATCTGTTTTTATATCACACAACTCTCTTTCTATTTTTCAGCTCACTATATCTCTCATTTCTTTTTCTCACCAATTCACTCTATCTATTTTTATATCACACATCAAGAAGCCCTAACAGACATACCACAATCTTGTGTTTCCCTCAAGCGAATATGGAAACATCATAAGCTTAATAACATCATTCGGTACATCTCTAAATCGTAAATTCGAGGTAATCTTTTTGAAACTATTAATATGAGCGTGGGGATTTTCCCTCTCATAACCGTGAAACGGGTTAGCTTGAACTAGTTGTAACAAATTCGTTTTAATTTCAAAATGATCCGCATTAATTTTCGGTAAAACGATAGCTTCTCCATACCCTTCCGCGGGTGCACGAAGTAGCTCTTCCATTGTATGTTCCGCTATGGGTGCAACTTCAACGATAGTACGAAGCTCGGGTTCGACTATGTTTGGAGTACGTCCTCTATTTCGACGTCTCGGAATGGTTACGTTCGAATTATTTGGAAAATTAGAATTTCTAGTGCGCATGCACTAAACAAAACAAAAATGATAAAAGAAATGAGAAAAATATTTTACCGAATAATCAACAAACTTAGGGTAACTCTCTTAAGTAAAATAAATTTTACAAAAGAGGTGCGCCTTTTTCTTAAGTGACACAAACGGTAATTTTTTTTTGAATTTTGGTTCGAGAACTTATTGATGGATAATACTTCAGTTGAAAGTATTATTTGTTGGTGTTCTTTTACCAACTTTGTAAAAAAAATTTATTTCTTATATTCACAAGAAAAATCGAAAAATTCGGAAGAGCAAATATTTTTGTATTTTTCTTATTTATTAATCTTCTACTTATACTAAAAAGAAAAGAAAAATATTTTTTTACTTTTTATATTTTTAATTTTTTTTTGTTTTGAATTTTTGATTTTCTCAAAAGCGTAACTTTCGAAGACGAAAGGTTCTTTAAACCACGATTGACAAATGCAAACGAAAGAATCTTAATCACAAATCCCCGGCAACGGCGCCAAAAACTTAATGTTTAATTTTAATACGTAAAATAATATAAAGTATAGAAAATTCCAAAACTACCCTTGAGGACAAAGGTAGTAGGAAAAATCTTACAAAAACACTACACGTTTAACCGGTAAGTGATTACCGGGTCGTTTTCCTAAAGACTTATGAAATTGAGACCTCGTTTGTTATTTGGACAATGACTTGAATTGGTTCGAAGATGATTTGTTTTCTAAAATCCTAATAGTGAGCAAATAAAGGGACAATTAAACCTAAATACGAAAAAACGATAACGGGAAACAAAGTAAACACGGCAAATAAGCTAGAATAATTAAATTAAACCCTAAATACTTTTCTAAACTTTTTCTAATCCTAAATGACTATTTAAAAGTAAAAAGCTAAGGAAATTCTAAACCGAGAGTAATTTGAACTAAAAACGAAGAAAACGGGAACGGGGATCGAATTCCCGTCTTTTAAAAGTTTGAACTTTCGAAATTCTTAAAAACTCAGAAGTAAATTTCAACGTAACCCTAGAATATGATCAATGAAAGTTTTATAAAAAAGAAAATTATTTTTTTTGATTATTTTTCTAGTTTTTATGATTTTTTATAGTTTATAACAAAATTAATTCACGAAAAATGTAAAACTTTAAGCTAAAAATCCAAAAAAAAATTCTAAAAATAGCTTATGATAAGCAAAATGCAGAAAAAATAAGAAATCCTAAATTGTAAACTCCCCCCCCCCCCCCCCAAATACGCCGGGAAATTCAAATAAGCAATCGAATTGCTTATTATATATAAGGTTCAAAAAAGGGTTAAAACATTTGATAGTGCAAAAGATGTATGTAAAAGTCCCAAGGGCACGTTGGTGAGGGGTGTGTGTGTTGAGGCTTTATAAAAGGGTTGAGGCCAAGTTAAGGTCGGGGGTTCGAGTCTTGCTCACCCCCGACTTCCTTGGTTTCCCCTTTTTATTTTTTTTTAAAAAACATAAAAATCAAAGTTGTAAAACAGCTTATAATAAGCTATTTTTGTAAAAACAATTTTTCTAAAAGTCACTAATAAGCTAGAAACAGCTTAAAAATCAGACAAACTACACTTAGCCATTTTTTTACTTTTAAACAAAACTAAATAAGCTAAAAACTGAAATAATCTACACTAGGACTAAATAAGCTATATGTGGCCTGAAACTACACTAATAAGCTAGTCGAGACTAGAAATAAGCAAAAAGAAAGGGGGGGGCATAAGATTGAAAAGACTATGGACAATTCTGCAAACCAAACAGACAAATAGGACATTTTTGAGCTTAATTTCCAATTAGCTATGGATCCTTATGAGAATAAGCTCTATACCAACTTAAAGCTTATCTAAAAGACTTTCTAAAACTTTAATCAAAAACTAATTTGAAACTCAATTAAGCAATTAAAAAGCTGAATAAAAATCTTCTTTTAACTTTCACCTATGTTTTTGAATTTTTAAGAAAAGACAAAATAAGCTAAAGCTAGACTCTATTAAGCTATGAACTACTAGGAACCAACCTAATAAGCTATTTTAAACAGCAACTAAACTAAAACTTAAACTATAAGCTAAAAAACACAAATAAGCTTTTTGGTATAAACTGCTAACCAAGCAGGCCTTAAGGGCACTTTTGAGCTTATTTTTCAATAAGCTAACAGATCCTTATGGACTTTTAGCTTATTCTATCTTAAACCCTGGCCAAAAAGCTCTTTAAAACTTCTTTTGAAAAGCATTTTGAAATTCATTTGCTTATTGAAAAATCTATTTGAAAACTGCTTAATTTACTCAGTAGGAGCTGAGTACATTTTTTGTTTTAAAAAGACAAATTGCTTATTTTGAGCTTAAAAACAGAAAACCAAATGGACTTTTGAAAACAAATTAAACTAAAACATATCTACTATGACCTATAAACTACTAGCAAACTTAAAATCGAGACCTAAAAACTATTATAACCATCTGATAATTGAGATTGAAAAGGGCTACTTGTCTATTATCTATGTAGATGCAGTTTGCACTTGTAAAATAAACCAAAACTTAAATCCTTCAAGCACATACCCATAAACTTTGTTTAAACATCTTTATCACCAAAACTAGATGCTAAAGCATTTACTACAGCTAAACTAATTTTGAGCTCAAATTGTTAATCCAACTAAGGTTATACTAACAGAATTAAACTATTAACTAGAAACCATATGAAAGCTTGATCAAACCTGACAAACAACCAGTTAAAAATGAATCTAAGAGACCAACTGGACTTAAGCATTACTAACTTGAATTAGGTTCTGCTTGTTCCAAAACACCCCTATTTTCATTAAAAGTCATTATTGAGCTTCATAAATTTGGATTCAGATATCAAACTTCAAATACCAAATACTAGACATCTTATAACCAACATAATGAACATGCTTTAAGCACACAATAAGCCAGAATAGTAAGCTACTCTCTATGTTACTTATTTATGGATTTTTCACTGATTTAAGACAAATAAAAGCAAACTAAGCTATTAATCTAACAAACAATAACAATAAACATTTTAACAACTATATTAATCACTAATAAGCAAAACTAAACAGTAATAAGCAAGCAATAAGCAATGATAAGCTAAAATTCAAAATTGAGCTATAAAAAGGATTTGAGAACTTACAGATGCCTTTGCTTTAAACAAGGTTTAACAAATGCTCTAATGAGCTATCAACAAGCTCCAGCTTATCCTAAGATAAGCTGGTGGGGTCCTGGAAGACCATCCCTTATTGGCTTCCCTTCAATAATAAGCTGTGATATTTTGATTATGGATTTGAATAAGATAAGCTCAACTAAGCTTTTGAAAGCTTAGTTGAGTAATTAGCTAGCTTAAAAGTAGATATGACAGCTGATTGAGAGCTTATTAGAACAATTGAAAGCTTATTTAAACCATTACATATTAAGTGAAAACAAATTAAATCACAAGATTTAAAAGTGAACTACAATTTTATTAATAAAACTGAATTACAATGCTTTAAAAAGAGATTACAAATATTTAAAATGAATTAAAAGATTAAAAAATTAAATAAGCTATGTTTTATACCAAGGCTACACTTAAATTAAGGCTTAGATATCAGATAAACTGTCTATGTGAGTGAGGATGGACTTGTATTTATACCCAGAGATAGATGCTTCTAGGTCTTCAAGTTTGTTAAACGCTCCTCTTGATCTTGATCGTCCATTCTTCCCAATCATTAGATACCTCCTTTTAACCCTTAGATAAAAGTGTGAGCACACGGGTCGCCACGCTGGCACTCCCACTTCTTTGGAGCATGTGTGTTTTATTTGCACTGGTTTTAGTGCAAAATCTCTATTTGAAGTGTTTTTACTTGAGCCCACGTGTCATTCCCCTTATCATAGCTAACCAATCATGAGCTCTTGTGACGTTTTGAGGCTAAGCTGTAAGCTTGGTACTCGAATCTTGTCCGTCATTCAATTGAAATTTGATCCATTCATTTTTTATGCATTGGTAAAACAGAGAAGACGGTGAATAGTGAAAACGGATTTTCCCGCCTTCTTTTCTTTTCTTATTTGTTGTTTGACCGATGGTGCGGGTTTGACTTGGCTTGTACAAAAGAGTTTGGGCCCAGGGTTTATGAAAGGGAAATGGGCCACAGGTTATTATTTAGGCTCGGGCTTGGGATATAAGGGATTTGTTATAAAGAGTTAACGACTGTTAGCCTTTATAATAAAAAGACTAACAGTGTTAGGGTTTTAGGGACTTTTGGTGAAAGTTGTTTAACATTAAGGGTATTTTGGGTATTTTAGAGGGTTTTGGCATCTTTGTAGTTCGACAAGGGTTGTATATTTTGATGACCTTTTGCCCTTTTTGCTATCTCAAACCCAGGCTTTGAGCACTCTTTCCATTCCCGTGTTCTGTTTGTCCGGTTTTGACATTTTTTGTGGATTTTTGCATTATCTGTACTCTACACAGTTCACAAACAACAAAATAACAAATAAAGCATATTTTTGCCCTAATTTGCTCATTTTAAAGGAGATTTTTGATTTAAAAAGAATATGTGATTTCTCACATATCACTAGTACCCAAAACAGAAAACTTGAACCTTATTTTCTTCATAAACTCGACATCAAACACACCTTGTACATCCTAAATCAAGAGCCACGAGGCTCTGATACCAATTGTTGAAACTGATCGTTTAAGCTCAGACTGATTACCATCGTATTCGGATTACAAACATCAAAGATAAACAATTATGCAGTGGAATTAACATAAGAACAATGATATTGTAACAAGGTTTCTTCATTATCATACACTCCAATCCCTAATTATATTTGATCAGAATATAACGGTTATAACTAATCTGTAACAGGATCAAGTTACCTTGACCTTGAGGCTACACCAACTAACTAGACGTCTACATCTCTCTTGATATACACATACACACGTATTCTTTTTGTATATCAATCTACACGACCTATATCTCTTTATATACTAGAGATATTAGGTTTTACAAATGATAAGAACAAATAATATCTTTTACACTTTAAATATTATTTTCTATATCTTCTATCTGAATAGGAGGTCTTTTAGAATCTTCAAAATCTTCCATTTTTTGTAGAATTCCAGCTTTGCGTTTAAGTCCTTTTGTTTCATTACTTGTTTCTTTTATCTCATCAAATCTATAATTCACAACAATCTTCCCCTATTAGATGATGACTAAACAAACAATTTTCTTGCACTGAACTTCATCATAAAGCCTTAATCAAAGCTCCCTGTAAGTTGAGATGCAATCATCTCCCTGAATGAAACAAATATAAACAATCTGCTTGTATAATCTAGAATTGGAGATAATAGTGAATAATATGAATGAAAAACCTTGTTGAAATAACTTTGTTCATTATGTTATTTCCACTATGCATTATTCTATGTTCAATGTTATTTATCCTAGATAAAGATCTAAACAATTTGAGCTTACAATGATTCTTTAGACTTCACACCACGCAGCGGCGCCAAAAACTTGATGCGGTTGTTGTAAATACACCAAGTTCTACAACTCACTACCTAATCGTTGCAGTGTAGTATAGCAAGGACTCGGGGGGTTGTTATCGTTCTCCAAGGGAATAGGTTGGGAAGGCTCAAACAAAATATAATAAAGGTCTAAAGGTTGGGAGAAGATTATTTTTTTTTTTTTTTTTTTGGGTAACTTTTTTTTCAATTGTATATTAAAAGCGAGTTAAAATTTCAGTTTGAGAGGTTTGGTTTTAGTTTTAGCTAATTAAACTAATAATAAATCTAAACTACTTTGGTGAAAACTTCTATGGTAAACGAACATATTTACTTAATTATGCACTGCTCCTCAATTTTCTTCTCCTAATCCTATTACTTTGCCACACTTATGATGATCTGTATAAGTATTTCCTTAGTCATGAGTGAATTACACGAAAACTCCATCTATGTAATATTCTGTTAGGGCAAGCACAAAGTAAGGATAGTATGAAAGATTTTTACAAGGCCCTAAGGAGTACATTACGTGCCTTTAAAATATTAAGAGGGATCAACCTATTATTAGGGGTAAGGGTTAGTTATAAAGATGTACCGATGGTATCCTTTCTACACACTCGCGTTTCCCTCAACGTCTATGCTAATATAATATTTGATGGCTAGTTTTCTAAAGCCTAACGCGCACATCTATCACAAGAAGCAATATTAAAAGGATCTACAAACCAAGTTTCATGCAATCATAAGTAAATACTAATGGATCTAGCCTAGCATTTTAAACGGAAGCAAATAACAATAAATAATCAAACAATACATAGACATGTTGAATGATAAAAGATAGAGGACTTCACTTTATTAAAACATGTGTTCAAAGATGATATAGTAGGGTTTGACACCCTAAAAATGACCTAAACAACTGCTATAATCGAATTTTAATAACAGGGTTCGGTTCCCAAAATTTACACACCTAAAACCCTAAAAACGAGTTTGTATATATAGGAAAATAGGAGTGACGGCGTCGGGTTATAATCGTCGTCGCCCCATTGAATCTTCTAGGGCTTCTTTAAGTCGGTTGGATCCTGACGCCTTTGTAAGAATCCTGACGCATCCTTTGTATGCTCTGACGCCGTCATGAATGAATGTGACGCCGTCTCCACACACTGTATGAGTTTTCTTCAAGAGATTTGGTGTAGAGTTATAATCTTGTCCGTTTCTTCTCCAAATGAGCCCAAGTCACGTGTATTTCCTCCAAAAGTCATCCAAGTGCTAAAAACACAAAAAGGAATGATTAAGTACATAATTTGGGCATATTTACACGATTTAGGGGGTTAAATGACCCCGAAAAATATATAAATGACACTCATTTGAACATCCTAACTATGGTGATCGAGACTTTATCTGGAGTGGGGGTTATTGGCTATGCAATTCCCAATGATATCCTAGTCGGGAGGTATGATCCTCATCTTCGTAGTCTGTCTCAAGGGTCTTTATGCGTGTTTCATTTTCGGCATTTCGGATCTCGTTCCGCTCTAGGAGAAAGTGCAAGTCAACCATACGTTGGGCATGAGTCTTTGATATCTGCTGAACTTAGAGGTTGTCTTCTTAGCGTCACGTTTCTTCAAAATCACTAAAAGTAAAGAAAAGAGAGAAAATGAGATGTAATGGTTAGCGTTCAAAATGTAGGTATTGTTGCGAATATAAACAAATTATAAATAATATATGTCGGAATTAATTTGAGCCCTAGGGGACGCACACGTTCAATATGTATGAACACTGTATTTATATATTAATATAATATATTTATTTTAGTGTTTAAAACAAAACGATCTGTTAAAAGTTTAACAAGAATAAATATTAGTCGTTAATAGTTAAAGGACTAATATGCAAAATCAGAAAAAGGAAAAGATTTGGTTTGTCCCCTCTCCTTTAGTTGGCCGAATATCTCCTTCCATATGGAAGGAGATTGCTTGCTTTCTCACCAAGATTGTAAGGGCTATAAAATAGGTCTTAGGCGTGTTTTGTCAAATTCATATTTGAAAACTAATGAAACTCTAAATCTTCCTTGCTCTTTCCTTTGCCGATCCGAACCTCAAACCTTGGGGATTCGGTTTTCTCCTTCCTTGTCGAAGAAGAACAAACAAAAACCTAGGGTTTTTCGTGTTGCAGGTTTTACTATAATAAAGGGTGCTTCGTGTGTTGGATTGATTCAAAGACAAAGTGAGAATCGTTGGTTAAACACCTTTAGTACTCGCATAACCACTACTAGTACTAGCATACTTTGTTGTTTGCTAAGAACGTATTGTGTGTGTAAACTTAGAGGGATTATACTTATAATACTTGGTGGTTTCGCGTGGTGTTATACACACACGTATATTGAAGATGGTGGTTTTATTAATTGCTAAAAGGTACACATCTTCAATCCCTTGTTAATTATTAGTCCTATACATGTTCTATCTTTCCATTGCGTACTCGTAATATATTTAAATGGTTAAATAGATGTAAAATTCCAACAGTGGCATCACGAGCCAACGTGTAGAATTTATAGTTACAAGTAATAAAATTAGACAAAATTAGGGTTCTTGATTATTTTTTAAGCCCTTTGGGCATTTTATGCTTAAAGATTCGATCTTTGTGCATCAAGATTCAATCTTTATTGGTTATAAAATTAATTAGACGAATTCTAGGTTGTAAGAAATTTTATGGATAAAACTTGATGTGTTTAATTGTTAATTGATCGGTTTTATGTTTAATTAATTGTTAATTTGGCATCCATGAAAAATACATGCAATTTATCACGGAGGGATATTAGATATGAATTTTGTTAATTGTTAAGTGTTGTTTTTTGAATAATTGTTATGTGAATTAGTTTTGTGTTTATATTGGTTTTATTTAAAGTTTTGACTTGTGAGAAAATAAAAGGGTTTTTCAAAAAATAAATATAAATATGACTAATTATTATGAAATCAGATTTATTATGGACTTGATGTGAATAATTTAATACGCGTAAAATAATATAATAGATATGAAATTACCAAACTACCCTTGAGGACAAAGGTAGTAAGGAAAATTCTCACAAATATATATAATAATACGTATATTTACCGGTAAGTGATTACCGGGTCGTTTTCCCAAAGATTTATGAAATTAAGACCACGTTTGTTATTTGGACAATGATTTGAATTGGTTCGAAGATGATTTGTTTTCTCATAATATCCCACTAGAGATCAAATACAATGGACCATTAATTAAAACAAATCTACAGAAAATGCAGATATGGGAAAGTAAATTTTAACTAAAAATGCAAATCGGGAATCCTAAACGGGGTCTAAAACCCTTAATTTTCAAAAATAAACCTAAAATGAATTTTTCACTTTTAACTAACCCTAAATGACTAAAAAGTAAGATTAAAGAAAACTAGAACAAAAACGGAGTTGAATCGAGCTTAAAAAACAAAAAAAAGTAAACGGGAATGAATCCCGTTCTTTAAAAATGAAATTTTGCAAATTAAACCCTACGGAAGCAAAACTAATTTTCCTAGAAACTATATGATAAAATAAAATTTTCTAAAACAGAATTATTATTTTTTTTGACTTTTTTATAATTTTTTATGAATTAAAAATGATTTTAATAAAATTAAATGATTAAAAATACTAAACTATTTGTAAAAATTCTGAAAAAATTATGAAAAGTAGATTGAACAATGGGGAATCTAAGAAAAATAAGCTTGTGCAAACAGCTTATCGAATAAGCTGTTTAATAAGCCAAAACAGGCTTATAGGCTTAATGGGCTAAAATGTGTATAAAGGATTTGTTTTGAAAATGTATAACGAAAAAGACCCCAGGGCACGTTGGTTGAGTGTGTGTGTTGTGAGGTTTATAAAAGGGTTGAGGAAGGTTGAGGTCGTGGGTTCGAGCCTTGCTCACCCACGATTTCCCTTCTTCCCCTTTTTTTTTATTTTTCAAAACTTTTAAAAGTAAACTTTTAAAACAACTATATATGAACTTTTATTGTGAAAACAACTTTTCTAAAAACTAGATTAATAAGCTAAAAACTTAGCTTAAAAGTCACAGTTGTGACTTAATGAGTCTTTTGAGCTTTCTTACTAAACTAAATAAGCTACATAGCTTGAATAAGCTAAAAACAGAACTAAATAAGCTATAAGTAACTTTTAACTAACATAATAAGCAAGAATTAACAAGAAATAAGCAAATCATAACAAGAAATAAGCTAGGAACTACTTAACACTTTTTGGCTTTTCTTTTAACAAACTAAAGAGAACAAATAAGCTAAAATAAGCTAAGACCTAATCAAATTAAGCTAAACTAACCTATACTAATCTAATTAGCAAATATGAATACAGATTAAGCTAAGATAATAAGCTAAAAAATAAAAGAAAGAAATAAGCACTTTAATGCAAAGTGTTAACCAAACAACCCCTTAAGGCACCTTTGAGCTTATTTTTCAATAAGCTAATAGATCCTTATGGACTTTTGGCTTATTACACTAAAAAGTATACCTAGAAAACTACTTAAAACAACTTTTAAAAAGCATTTTGAAAATCAAATAAGCATAGAAAAAACTTAATGAAAAAGCTTGTGCAAGCAGAAAACTATATTTTTGGTTTTTTAACATTTAATGTAAATGAAAAAGTGCTATTTTAAAGGCTTAAAACAGATAGACAAATAAGCTGATTTTTAATAAACAAGTTAAAACAGATGATTAATGTTCTACAAAATACTCGTGTGCTAAAAATCAAAACCTACTTAATATTTATACTATCTGAAAATTAAGCTAGAAAGTGGCTATTTATCTAATAAAGATGCTGATGCAATTGACCATCAAAGTGAATCAAAACCTAAATCCAACTATTGCGGGCTACCAATTTTACTAGAAAACACTTTATAAGGAGCAAATAAAGCAGTAATAACAACTAGAAACCAAATAAGCTTAAAATGATTATTCTACTTACTATATTCTAACAGATGCTTAACAATAACTAATTAACTTTGATAAAAACTGAATTAAGCTAACAAAACCCCTAAATCCTACACTAATAAACTCAAATATAAGATTCAAATTGAAATCAAAGGACCAATTGGCCTCAAGCAGTACTAACTTGAGTTAGTACTGCTTGACCTAAACACCCCTTTAAATTCATCAAATCCATTTTTAGCTTATCAAAATAAGTTTTAAAAAGCACAGCTCAAATACCAGATATTAGACAGCTTTTAGCAACCCTATTAAACATCATTAAGCAAACAAATAAGCCAGAATGAATAAGCTAACAACTATGCTATATTTTTATTTGGATTTATCCTCGCGATTTTAAGACAGAAACATTTAATCTAAACAAACAATTGAACTAAATACGCATTAAACACAAATAATAAGCAATTATAAGCTAATCTAAACTAAAATAAGCAAATAATAAGCAGTATGAAACAAATTAAAGCTAATAGTGTAAATTTAAGCTTAAATGTAAAGAAGAAACTTACAGGAGCCTTTGCTCTAAACAAGGCTAAGATTAAGCTCCAATAAGCTATCAACAAGCTTTAACTTATTACAAGGATAAACTAGTAAAGTCCAATAAGCTCTTCCAGGGTAAGCTTATCATCCAAAGCAACCAAATCCATCCATAGCATAGGTATTAAACTTGATTTTTAGATTTAAGTAAAGTTAATGACTGAATTTAGTTCAATCTAAGCTTAGAGACTTAGATGAGCTTGAGATGAGCTTATTAGAAGCTTATGAAACAGTAACAGCTTATTTATCAATGTTTATATGAAAGTAAGCTTGAGAAAAGTAAGAGCATAATAAGGAAACTTAATTTCTATTAATAAAACAACTGATTACATTACTAAAAATTGAAATTACATTAAGTAAACAATAAGCTAAAACAATTTTAAAGAAAAATTACAAAAGCTAAATTTTATAAGCTGAAATGTAAAAATCTTCTAACTGGCTAACTCTTTTGCAGTGTGTGAAGAGGTCTTCTATTTATAAGCTTCATAGGAAGGATCTAGGCTCTCAAGTTGTCAGACGCTCCCTTTGATCTCGTCCCTTCCTTTAATGCCAATCATTGGATCCTTTGTTTAAGCCGTTAGATCAAATAAGTGAGCACACGGATTGCCAGCGTGGCAATCCGTGTGTCAGAGTACTTGTGCTTCTTTAGCAAAGGATTTAGTGTAAAATTTCCTTCCCTTGTGTGTTTCCTTGACTCCACGTGCCATACCCTTGTCCCGGCTTGACCAATGAGAGAGCTTGGTGACGTTTTACTCTGCCAACTCATAGCTTAGTACTCGAATCTTGATGCCACATCATCAATTTGAATTAACCCTTTGATTTTGATGCGAGGGTAAATGGAGAAGATGGTGAATAGTGTTTTCACCGTTCGCGCTTTTTTTCCTTTTTATATCTTTATTTGACCTGAGTATTTGGGTCGTTGACTTGGGCTTTGGTATAAAAGGAATGGGCCATAGGCTTGGGTAACAGGTTAATGGTTTATTATAAGGAGATAACCACTGTTATCTCTTAAGTATAAAAGAGATAACGGAGTTAGGGATTTAGGGCTTTTGGTTTAACACTAAGGGTATTTTGGGTATTTTCAAGGGTTTTGGCATTTTGTAGTTTACCAATGTTGACCAAGGATTGACTATGTTGACCATTGATGGCTCTTTTCCACTATTTCCGTTCCCGTGTCCGTGTTTGTCCAGTTTTGACCGTTTTCTTGTGATCTTTGCAATTTTCATACCTACACATTCCCAAACGACAAAATACACAAATACAGGCATATTTTTGGACATTTTGATCATTTAAGGGTCATTTTTGATATAAAACGGATATGTGATTTCTCACATATCAAACGTCTTTATCATAAGTTGTGTTATATGGAAAAGAGTTCATGATTATCAGCTTGGTTTGGAAAGTTATCAACAGAAAGTCAATCTTATTACATCAACACTCACATTTCATGGTATTGAAGAAAATATACAGTATACAATTAATTCTGATCCTTTAGTTGGCTTGATTTATGAAAATAGCAAGAAGTAAAAGAGAATTATGCATATTGATGAAATCCTAAAGTTTTGTGATGCTACATTGAAAAGGGTGTTAGGGATAGTGAAAAATGATAAACTTAGATGTAAAGCATGGTTATGCAGACCCAGATCTCAGCAAAGACGATTCAAAGCATATGATGTTTTATGAAGAATATATTCAAGAACGTTTGAGGCATCGTGACCAGATGAGACGCTGGGAGAGCTACGTCAATGGAAGACCACTAAGAAAAGATGGGAACTCCAAGAATAATCAACCCTTAGGGGAGATTGTTAGGATTAAAAAGTGTTAATTATTTGATATTAGTGGTTTATTTATATTTGTAATAGTTTAGTTTATGTTTTATGTGGAAAACTAGAAGGGGGGTTGAATAGTTTACCGCTTTTTAATTTAAGGTTTTAAAGTATTTGTAAAAAATCTAGATTCGACTTTATGTGAATTCAATACTTGCACAATATAAACAATATACCTATCTAAACAATTAATAAGAGAGTA
>BQNB010096621.1:0-25579 GCA_026074375.1 Tanacetum coccineum
GTAGACCTATATATATAGTTTTGGGATTTACAATTATACTTACGAAAACCTATGAACTCACCAACTTTATGTTGACCCTTTTAAGCATGTTTTTCTCAGGTGAAATAGATGCTTGGCCTATTTGAGGAAAATAGGAGTCCAAACTTTTCAAGAATACTTTTCAAACGACACTTAGAGGTCGTTCTCTCATGACTTGTGCAATGGTATTATGAAGTAACGCTCCCGGAAACACATTCCGCTGCGACCCAATTTTGGGGGTGTTACAGCTAGCTCATAATCTGCATCCATTATAGCTTGAACATCATCCCATTCAGCAATGTTTGCATCTTCTTCTCTTTTCTTTGCCAGCCTTTCCTCTTCCTATTGTTCAGCTTGTAACTAAGCTTATAGTCTCTGAGCAATTTCCTCATCAAACTTGATCTGGTCTTTTTTCTTCAATGGATTTTCTTGTTCAACCATCTTACCTGTTCAACTGACCTTACCTTTGTCCCCTTTAGAACATTTTTGAGGTGGGTACTAATTGTATTATAGTCTTTCATAACACTCCCGCTTTCCTTCATTCTCACTTCTCCTCCTCTTTTTCCGTTGATTCCACTTCTTATCTTCATAAGGGTCGAAGCAATTGTAAGATCTGCATCTTAGCATTAACCAGTTGTTGTTGTTGGAGAGAAGTACTTGTTCAGCAAGTAGGTAACCACTAAGACTACAGTATAATACGTTAGCAGTACTAACAAATAGACCAGCTAGTAGTATAACTGTCACTAGCATTTTAACTTCAGTACCAGCAGTATAACTGCATCACCAGTAGAAAATTCCATACTTCACAGCACTAATCACGCTGCTCTGCATCTCCTTCAACACTTTAATAACATGATCCATATCCTGCATCAAAACCTTTATCATCAAAACACTTTCTTAAAGATATTTTTCCCGTTTCAAATGCCCTCCCTGTTGATGCAACCTTCTCACCCAAACTTCCTTCTATCTAGAGGTACCTATCTGAATAAATTCATCCTTAGGAGTTCATGACTTCCGTTTTCCTTCCAGATTCTTAATCTTCTGCTTCAAATTAGCAATCTTCATTGCTTGAGTAGTCTTTGTTGTCTCCAAGTTAAGAACCTTATCAGACAGTTTTGTATAAAGTTCCATTAATTCTTTAAGTTTTAGTCTGTCCTCCCCACTTCTAAGTGTGTTAACTCTTGAGAGAGGTAGGTTATTGGACTGTTTAGATGCAGTCTCAAACCTAGTTTGAGCTTCTGCATCCCCCAATATGGTATCTTGGCACCTGGGACCACTACCTGAACCAGTTCCCTAAGGACTTGGCTCATTAAGTGTTGCCATAGATTGGGTCCTATTTATGTTACCACTATCCTGCTCTGCTTCTAAGCTAGAAGCAGTAGTGGCAGCCCTTTCCATTCTGTCTTCCCACTCCTTAGTGACAGTCTCATCTGCTACAAGGGGAATAGGTCCACTAGACTGAGATATCTCAGTGGCCCTTTTGGCTTTCCTAGGTCTGTGAGTCTTTTTAGGTTGAGATGATGATAGAACAGTGATTGGTTTAACTTGAGATGGTGTAGCAGTTGTGGATGTGTGTTGGGGATCAGTGGGTTGTCCTGACCCTTCACCCATATCTACTTGTTGTGCCAGCATAAACGAAAACAATGGTGTTACAGTCCCTGAAAAATCTTTTCCTTGCCTTCTCATGTTTGCAAAAATCTTTTTAGTATAAGAAGGTGTATCATAAACAGCATTAACTTCTGAAAGATTTTCAATTTGTTTGTTCAAAAATAGTTGTAAAAACCTTGGATACATTAAAAACTTTTTAGAACTATCCAAGTTCCTCATCATACCATCAAAAATCAATTTAGAAAAATTAAACTTTTGATTCTTAGCCAAACATATAACTGTTGATGCTATATTAGTACCAAATTCATTCTAAGCAGTTGATTTAGAACTTAAACATTGTAAGATGGTATGAGTTAGATACTTCCATTGAGGGGAAAAGTAAGGTTTATAAAAAGTAAGTTTCTTAGAACGCTTTTTCATATCCCATCAATTGAAGGTTTTCAAAAACTTCAGTGTTTGTTAGACAAGCAATACCATCCTCATCATTAAATTAAAGATCTCTCCTCATAGATGATTCTGATATTACTATTGTCTTGCCCTCAACCTTGGCATGAATCTGTGTTTCATTATTGACTGTTTTGATCTTAGCAGTAGACCAAAACTGTTCAATACAAGAAACATAAATAGTAGGACTAACTATCAAGGCATACCTTGTGGGGTTAGCATTCAAGAAGTCTACTATCTCAGCAAAATCAGCATTCTCCGTAGATTTTTCCAAGTAAGCAACCATATTATGTGAGTCAGCAAAATTTAATCCCGCCATTGATGTCGAATTGTTTTTAGAATCGGCAATGAAATTGAATTAGGGTTTGTGAATTGAGAGTATTAGAATGATTAAGAACGATTATGGTGTGATCGAATGCGCTTAAATAGGTAATAAAGGAAACCTACAAGCGAAGTATCCGTTTTATAGACCAAAAATACCCTCAGTAGTTGTAACTCCAACGGTAACTTAGTAGTATATAGTTAGCTCTCCGGCATTCCCAACTGTTGACAGAACGGGCCCATTTGTTTCTAGAGGCCCAGGATCGTGTGAACAAAAGGCCCTTTTTCAAAGGGGCATAACTTGGGCTCAGATAATCCATTTTAGGCCCAAGACCAGCCGTTTCGAAGCTTGCAACATTCTGATCTGTGTGAATCTTGATCATCTGAATAAGCTTTTTCTCATTGGAATCTATGATAAAGTGATGCCTAATCTCGACGTGCTTTGTCTTTGAGTGAAAAACCAGGTTCTTCACGAGCAATAGTACTACTCATTATCAATATGAATCTTGTCTTCAAAAGTTATATTCTATAATCCTGCAATTGTTTTGATCCAAAGAAACTTTTCTACGGCAATGAAGCAGCTTTATACTACAGCTTTAGTTTGGATTTAGCACCACAATCAGCTGCTTGCATTGCTAATGAAATCAACCTCACCCTAGACTACAACCTCCCTGTTGTTGGACTTCCTATCCAAGCTTATCCAGCAATAATCACATTCAAGTATTGCCTTCCACAATCAAAGGTAATCTTTCGGATACCAAGGCCCAATTTAGGTTGACCTTTTAAGTATCTAAAAATTCCTTTCACAGCATGAAGATGTGACACTTTGGGGTTGACTTGGTAATCTTGCACAGGCACACCAAAAACTTGGCAAACATAATATCAGTCTTAAGAAGTAAAAATACATCAATGAACAAATCATTGACCTATACAATGTAAATTCCACATCATTCACTATCTTCATCCTTAGCAGAGGCTTCTTTCTGAGTTCCATAGAGGCGGGCTATGGCTGTTTTGACATCACAAAACCATATCTAAAAATCTCAGTCACATTCTTGTCTTGACTGAATAAAAATCACATCTTCCTTCTCTTTAATTGCTCCTAAAGAAAATGTGAGTTCACCCTTTTTTATTTAACTCATCTAAAACCCTTATGCATCATCTTACTCAACTCAGTGCATAAAGAATTTCTTTATAAGCCAAAAATTGATATCATCTACATACACTTGAAACTAACAAATATCACCTTTGTCCCTTCTGGATAAACATAGTCTATCATTTTTCCTCTTTGAAACCCCATTGTCCACAAATATGTTGACAAAGTTTCATACCATGCTCTAGTAGCTGATGCGTCCAAAAAGTGACTGTTCTACCTTGTAAACTCTGTCAGGGAAGACTGGATCTTCAAATCCTAGTAGTTGACAAACATAGACTTCCTCTCAGTGTTACCATATTAAAAAGCACTCTTGACACATCTGTACATCCACGAAAGTCTTTAAATGAGGCATAGGCTAAGAATAGCCTAATTGCTTCAATTCTAGCAACAGGGGCAAAGACTTCATCATAGTCAATCCCTTCTTCTTGAGTGTACTCTTGAGCAACCAATCTTGCTTTATTTTTAATCATAATTCCTCTTTCATCCTTTTTGTTTTTGAAAACCCATTTAGTCCCAATTGCCCTTTTTACATTAGATAACTCCACCAAGGTCCAAACTTCTTGTAATTTAAATTGTAGAAGCTCTTCCTGCATAGCCTCTGGCTCGCGCAAGATTGGACTCCTTTTTATGTATAAATAAAAAGCGAATGCACACAACAAGGATCAGAATTCGCGAGGCCAAAGAAACCGGAAGTAGTATAGGGTGTCTCCGGGTCGTTATGTCCCAACGAGGCTTGAATTGAAAATCGAAAGACGAATTGATAATCGATGTTTGAATATGACAAGGAAAGATTGGGTACTAACACTAATAAGCAAATGCACGAGAAGAGAAGCAAGGAAAATAAACTAGAGCAGGCCTAAAAGCTAGGAATGGTAAAAACACTTAAAACTTTTATACTAAGACACAAATAAGCTCAAATAAGCTTAATACAAATTAAATAAGCTAAAATAACTCTAAATAAGCAATTTCAAAAAGCAATTAAGCTAAATTAAGCAAGAAAAACTCAGCAGTACTAACAACAGTACTAACAGTTTTAACTACCAGTACTAACTTGGAGTTAGTACTGCTAGCTTTAAGTTAGTACTGGTTGCTTAAGGTTAGTACTGTTAGTTCAATGAAGCAAGAAATAAGCAAATAAGCTAAAACAGATATTTAACTACCCCTAATAAGCATTCAGGCATAAGAATAAGCAACTAGAATAAACTACAATGGCAAATAAGCTAAAAAGCTACAAACTGATACACTATTGAAAATACTTTGAAAAGGAAAATAAGCTTAAATAAGCTTACTCCTAAAGACAGTAAAGGAAAATGGTTTAATCTACTCTATAAAGCTAAGGAAATCGTAAATAAGCAGAAATAATAAGCTGATAAGCTAAAATGAACCACCAGTACTAACAGTTTTAACTAACAGTACTAACTTGGAGTTAGTACTGGTAGCTTTAAGTTAGTACTGCTAGCTTTAAAAGTTCCAAAAGTGAACTAGCAGTACTAACTATGGGTTAGTACTGCTAGTTTAAAATACCCTTCCATGAAGTTTCAAAAATCTTTTTCTTTTTATATTAAAGTGATTTGATTCCTTAATTTAATAAAGACAGTTATCAAAATAACAAAAATAAGACATTATAAGCAGACTTCAATCAAGAATAAGCACTTAAATAAGCTGAATCAATCTAACAGTTTTAACTAAGCATACTACCAGTACTAACTTGGAAAGTGACACAAACTATTTTCAAACTAACAACTAAGCAGGATAAGCACTAGACATCATGATAAAGCATAAATAAGCAAATATAGGTAACAACTAAGCACTATAAGCAATTCTGCAGTAAATAAGAAAAATAAGAAAAAGAGAAACTTACAACACCCTTGCTCAAAACAGTTGCTAAACAAGAATTCACAAGGCTCCTAGATTGTATAAAACAAGCTAGTGAGAGTCCATAAGCCCATCCAGAACTGGCTTATCATCCATAAGCTGTGGTATATTTGAGTGAAGAATTTTCTGTGACTTTACTTAACTTCTTAGTATTTAAGTTAAATCAAATGACTCATATGATTTTATAAGACTTAAAATAAATTAAGTAATGCTTTTAACAAAGGAAATACAAAGATTCAAGAATTGACTTAAAAACTCCAAATTTGCATTAAGACGAAAATTAAAGTTACAAGACTTGGAAAATTAAATTGCATAAAAATAAGCTGAAATGTAACTAAGAGCTATATAAAAAAAACAACCACTTTTTTTTTGGGATACAATGGCTCTATTTATACTAAAACGAATTAAGGTCTTGGTTTCTTGGTCTTCCTCCTCTTCTTTCTTCTGTGTTTCTTTGTAGAGACAAAAACCAAGTGTGCTTGTTGTGTGAGGTGATTCTAAAACAAATCCCAGCCTTCAATTTCTTTTGTGCTTCTTTTGAGTCAATCACAGCCATCGAAATTACTTGGAAATGGTGAGGGATTGCCAACATGGCAATTATAAGTATGGGGGGGGGGGAATAGTGGAGTGGTTGAAATGATTTATCTAGGGTGTTTGAGTGGTTTGCAGGGTAAAAGTATGGGAAGACATCCCTAAGTTGTACCTGGGTTTTGTTGGGCGGGAAAGATAGAGTTTGGGAAGGTTGGCAGCTTTGGCTCCCTCCTCTTTATATCTCATTGTAAACCTTTTGCACCTTATATGATATACAAACTTTTAGGGGTTTGGCAGAACTGGCCCTAAAGTTATACTTCACCCGCAATTTTCGATTTCAGCCCTTGTCTTTTTGTAACACAACTTGAGGTTTGGCAGCTTTGGCCATCTCAAGTTGTTATTTTCTTATGTGGATGCTTATGACTTTGATGATTTGGCTTCGATTTGACTTTGTATTTTCATCCCTGTGCTTGGTTCGGGCGTTTTTGGCTTTCTTTTTGAATATCGTTTTTCCTGCATAATTCAAATGCAAAACATACTATACAATGTATCTTTTGGTACGTTTTTAGATTTTAAAGTCCGTTTTATTTGAAATGGTATTGTGTAATTAAGCACTTACCAGGACGCCGCTGCCGGGGAGGATTGCTTACGATTGTTGAGCCGTTTGACAATTTATGTTTGAAGATTCTTCCGAGTGAAGTTATTTTGTTTATTTTTTATAAAAAAATACAAAAAGATTTTTCTTTTATTAGTATATATAATATAAAAAAATATATAAATAAATAAAAATCAAAAAATCAAAAAAATTATCCATAAAAAAGAAATAAAATTCACCATCAATATAATACTTTCAATTGAAGTATTATCATTAATAAGTTCCCAAACAAAAGATCAAAAACTTACCTTTTGTGTCTCTCGCGAGGTACGGTTCACCTTTGAAAGTTAAACAAACTATAAGAGGGGTATAAGGCGGGTTGTTCCAACGAACTACGACCCTAAAGGAGAAAGGTTTTTAATAGCTTCGCGCTTTCCTACTCCTCCGCTCCTTTAAGTTGTTTTCCTCTTTGAAGGTTACGAAGAGAAGCGAAGTTGATTAATTAGTTTAAGTGTCTTATCTCATTGTCCGTTATTAAAATATATTGTGAATACGTTGTTGAAATACCAAAGAAAGAAAAATATAAAAAAAAAGAAAAAAAATTAGTATAAATTTTCTTTTTACATTTTAGTACATGCGCACTCGTTCTCAATCTCGTAATTCTAACCGTCAACAACAACAAGTCCCACCGACTTTTGTTGAACCATTCAATCTTTTCCTGTAGAACTTAATGAAAATCAAGCTCCTCCCGTAGTTACGATGGCGATAATCGTATATGGGCTCAATTGCATCGAAGCTCCCCACGAGGGTTCGAGGATTCCATCGTTGTTCCCGAGTTCACCGCGGACCATCTTTGAGCTCAGGCACGGTTTTGCATACCCGAGTTCAAAAACAAACAATTTTTTGGACATGACAAAGAAGACCCTCATGCTCACATTCGTTATTTCAACAAGATCACTTCTACGATGAAGTTCCCGAATGTCCCGAGTACGTCGGTTAAGCTTATGCTTTTCCCATTTTCCCTCGAGGGTGCCGCCCGGATTTGGCTTGAAAAAGAACCCCCTCGATCGATTCTTACATGGGATGATCTTGTTTTGAAATTCATCAACAAATTCTTCCCTCCTTCTAAAACAACAAATCTTCGAAATGAAATCACGAGATTTCAACAACGATTTGATGAAACTTTCTACGAGGCATGGGACCGATTCAATGATCTTCTTCGGGCATGCCCACATCATGGATTTTCGGAGTTACATCAACTCGATAATTTCTATAATGCTTTGAATTCTAATGATCAAGATTCATTGAATTCCGCCACGGGTGGTAACTTTTTGGATAAAATGCCCCGAGATTGCCTAAGAATCATCGAGAGCAAATCCAAAGTTTGTAACTCATGTAACAAACCGGTTGTTTCCAAAGTAAATGCAAGCTCTTCCACCCTCGGAATTTCTCCCGATGTTGCCGAACTTAAAGATATGGTGAAAGCTTTGCTTCTTGAAAAGAAAAACCAAACCTAAGCTCCCGCTCCCGTGAAAGCGGTCGAGGAAAGTTGTGTTACTTGTGGTGGAGCTCATTCTTATCGAAATTGTCCCACCACCGATGGCAACGTTTATCGTGACAATATTCAAGAATATGTTTCCCAAGCCGCCGCTGCTAATTTCAATCAAGGAAATACCGGTTACCGAGCCCCCATTGCTAATCAAATTCGACCTCCCGATTTTCCTCCCGTTCAACAAAACCAAGGAAATAACCAAAATCGTTACAACCAAAACCGGGGGAATAATTACAACTAAAGCCAAATTTATCGACCACCTATTAATCAACCCCCGGTTCACCAAGCTCCACCTTACCAAGCTCCGGCTCCTCAAACATAAGGTGTGACAAAGACCGATTTTGAAAGCTACGTCAAGGCTAATGATGCAGTTATGAGAAACATGCAAGACCAAAATTAAAACTTGCAAAATCAAATGACCAATTTAACGGACATGCTTTCCAAGTTTGTAAATTCCAATACCGTATCTACTTCAGGTTCAGGGACACTCCCGAGTAATACCATTAATAACCCGAAGGTAGATTTGAAGGGTATTACCACCCGAAGCGGTGTTGCTTATCAAGGACCCATGATGATGGTTGATCTACACCTTTTAAAATATATAATATATAAATATAAAATTCTTATATAATATATAAAAATAAGAGGGTAGGAATCAAAAAAATCTCACAATTATAGTAATCCGGGAGTATGATTCCCGGGTCGTTATCCCCAACGAGGAATGCAATTGAAAGTCAAAAGTCGTTTTGATAATTGATGCTTGAATGGGATAAGATTGATATTGGTTTTCTAAAACTACAAGAAAAATAAGGCAAAATTTTAAAAACACTTAAGGGAAGGTAAATTTTAGCTAAAAACGCAAATCGGGAATCCTAAATGGGACCTAAGAACCCTAGATTATTGAAATTAAGTCCTACAACAATCTTTTTGGTTTTTATAAGATTTAATTGACTAAAAAGTTAAGGCAAAGAAAACTAGACCAAAAACGAAAGAGTTTTAAGCTAAAAATCACTAAAAATATGAACGTGAATCAATCCCGTTCTTTAAAAATCAAAATTTTGCAATTTTAACCCTACAAAAGCAAACCTATTTTTTCTAGGTTCTAAATGTTAAAAGAAAATTTTCTAAAAAAGAATTATATTTTTTCGATTTTTTATAATGGTTGAGTGTGCTGGGTAAAAATCTTGGTTGATGGTGGTAGAGGTCCTGGGTTCGAGTCTTGCTCAGCCGGGATTTCCCACTATCCCAAGTCTTTTTATTTTTGCCATTTTTTATTACAACTTTTGAGAACACTTAAAAATAAGCAACCCAACAAGCCTAGAATGAGCTTATGAATTCAGCAGTACTAACTTTTAAGTTAATATTGCTAGTTCAACTTAAGACTGCTAGGCTATTTTCTAACTTAGATAAGCTAGGCAAAGAAAATGGCTTATAAAAACTTATAGGCTAGTCCTAATAAGCATGAACAAACAAAAATAGGCAAAGAGCTTAAGCTATAATAAGCTAAAATAGACAGATTACTTAAAAGCTATAAAACTTAAGAATTTTACTTCTAAGATGCAAATAAGTTACAATAAGCTCTAACCTAAGAGGAATAAGCTAAAATGGGCTTAAACTAAACTATTAAGCAATATTAAACCTAAATAAGCAAAAGAAAATAAGCAGATAAGCTAAAATAAGCAATTGGTCTTTTGACCAAAATTGTCAATGAAAACAGCAAGGGGTCACTATTGAGCTTAAAAATAAGCTCTTAAACAGATCCTTATGGCTAAATAGCTTATACCCCTAAAAAGCTCTAACAATAAGCAATAATTATCAGTAATCAAAAGAGAGTTTTAAACATAAATAAGCCCTTAAAAACTTAAAGAAAAAGCTGTTGTTCATTTTTCAATACTTAGAAAACTTTTTTCAATTTTAACCAAATACCACCTTTGAGCTTAAAAATAAGCACACAACTAGAACCCTATGAACTTTTAACCTTCAAACAGATTCAATTTGGACCTCAAAGAACAATAATCAGTAATCAAAAAGCATTTTTAAATTCACAATAATCCATAATAAGCATTTGAAAAAGCATTTTCTCACATTTTCAACACTTAGCACTTTCTTTTTGACAGGAATGGCACAAACTCAAAACAAACTTGCAGGTTTTAGAGCTTTGTTTCAAATCTTTTTAACACATTTATGAACACAAAAACAGCTCAAAAACACAATAAGCTAAAGCACAATCTAATAAGCAACTAAAATAAGCTACAACTTAACAGATTCAAAGAATGAATTCTTAAAACCTTGATTTTGAAATTTAACACTTAAAAACTTAAACAAAATGACTTTTATGACTACTTTTAACTAATCTAAACTGACTCAAAAGCATAAAGTTAGTTTTGACCCATTTTCACCCAATAAACAGGTTAAACCAAACATTCCTTTAAAAAACAGTTTTAGTACTTTTAACTTGATAAAAGGTATTTAAGCTAAAACTCTTCAAAGACCAGATGTTAAACACCTTATAACAAACTTAATGAACAAATATAAGCAATCAAATAAGCCAGAATAATAAGCTAAGACACTATGCTACTATTTTTGGTTTTTTCAACTGTTTTATATCAAAAGCTATTAAAATGAAATTTAAACTACAAACTAAGTACAACAAGCATTAAACAATAGTGATAAGCAACATTAAACTAATAACATCAGTAATAAGCTAATATTAAGCAGTAGAATAAGCAGACAAACAATAAGCATATAAAGTAAGCTTAAAAGAGAGAAATGAGATGTACCTTAATCCCTTTGCACAAAACAAGGATAATAAGGCTCTAAGAGCTAATCAACAAGCTCTGGCTTGTTATAAACAAGCTAGTAAGTCCATAAGCCCATCCACAATTGGCTTATCATCCTTTTCCAAAGCTTAGGTAAATTTAGGGGGTGAATTTGTTTGAGTAAAGCTCAGTAAAACTTTGATGGCTTTACGAGTAAAAAAGCTGGCTTATGATAGATTTAAAGAGCTTATTTAGCTTAAGTGAACAAAAGAGAGCTTATTTAAACATTTTGCATAAAGGTAATTATGAAAGGACAATTGAATTAAGAGTAAACTTTAAACTTTTTATTTAGTTAATAGAAAAAGATTACCCTTGAAAAGGAGATTACAAAGACAGAATTAAAATTACATTCAATTGAAAATAAGCTAAAAAACTATATTAAGCTAGTGCTAAAAGCTAGAAAAAGATGATTAAGCTTGATATCCATGTGAGTGAGGAAGGTCTTGTGTTTATAGGCTTGAGAGAAGGATCTAGATCTCTGCACACACTCCTCCTTGATCTCTAAATCTAGGCCCTTCAATTCTTGCAATCATTGGATCCTTATTCTCATCCGTAGGATCAAAGTATGAGCACACGGATTGCCAGCGTGTCATTCCGTGTGTCAGAGGCTTTGTACTTCTTTACCAAAGGTTTTAGTGTAAATTTTCATTCCTTGTGTGTTTCTTTAGGATCCCGCGTGTCATTCCTTTTGGAAGCATGACCAATCAGAGGCTTTGGTGACGTTTCCTTTTGCTGATATGATGCTTAGTACTTGAATCTTTGTTCCACATCATCAATTGGGATTTACCCCTTTAGTTTTTTAAAGCAGGTAAATCGGAAGAAGAGATTGAATAGTAAACAATGGTAATTATCGCGGTGCCTTTTTTTTTTTTTTTTATTAACTGAGTTGACACCATAGTTGTGTTTGTTTACTTGGGCCCCTGGTTTGGTTTTTTTAAGTGGCTTGGTTTATAAATGGGTTTTAGGTTTTTATAAGGATAACGAACCGTTATCTCCTTTTATATAAGGAGATAACGGTGTGTTTTTTTAGGGTTTTAGGACTTAAAAGGTGAAAATTAGGTTTAACATTTAGGGTATTTTGAGGATTTTGCCGTTTTGTGGTTGACCAAGGGTTGACTTTTGATGACCTTTTGCTAGAAACTTCCGGCTCTTTTGTACTCTATCCGTTCCCGTGTCCGTGTTTGTCCGGTTTTGATCCGTTTCCTAGGATTTTTTGCACTATCGCGTACCTACAACATTCACAAACCAGTAACAAAATACACAAATACAAAAGCATATTTTTGCAACATTTTGAATCATTTTAAGAGTCATCTTTGATACAGAAAGGATATGTGATTCTCACAAATCAAAATTCCCCAAACTAAGTGATTGCGATCCTCGACGCAATATTTAATATTCCCTCTAAAACCAAATACCGTCCAAAAACCTCCCCAAACTAAATCTTTGGAAAGTAGCAAAGACTTTTGTGGGGAGAGTTAAGAAATCACAAGCTTTAAAACACTCCATTTTCCATTTTTCAAAACTTTTTTCAATTTTTTTTTATAATTACCTAGAATATTCTGACTTTCGTTATTTCCATAACTGTTAGGGATCATAGAACAAGATGCATTTCGATCTGAGAATGCCCTAAAAAGGATAAATTCATTGTTCCCGACTTTTCACTTATCCAAACCAAGCTTAAAACGAAATCACAGTTAAATATCAGTTTAAGATGCTAACACTACTCATATTTGCAACTTGTGAACTTTTCACTCCCGACAATTATTATATCTTAAGTGAATGTGCTATTTTGAATTTCAACCATGGATCAACGTTTTGCAAAATACTATGCTTCACGTTTTATTTACCCTGAAATAATGAGTTTGAAGGCTGAGAAATCATCCATGTAGCGACTTTCGTCTCGGCACATCCCAACCTTGCGGCTAAGTGACCAGGCTTTTAACACCCCACAGAGACTAGTATCGGGACTCACGGACCTTAGGTTTCAAAAACTTCTCAAGGTGTTCTTTCGCCTGGTCGGCCGTCCGTGGCCCCGGTATGATATACAGGCTTAGCTTAAAAAAAATAGAATAGGGTCCAAGACGGTTACATAGAAGAGGCTACAAAAATGACTTGTCACAAACCCGCCACAAGCAATAAAAGTATAACACATCCCCACTACAACTTAAACCGCCAAATGATATTTAAAATAATCAATTGTTAATTACCCGTTTCTGGATCCCCCTTTTAGAAGGCTGCAACATTGGTTGTGAGCCGGCAAGATGCAGCAAACTTTTATCATCTCCGGATTTTATCTTACTGGATTGAGCTTTCTTTAGAAGACTACCACATCGGTTGTGAGCCGGCAAGAGGTAGTAAACTTTTATCAGCCCACAGTTTATGTTTATTATTATTATTATTATTATTATATTATATTAATTATTATTATATATATATATCTATATATATATATATATATATATATATATATATATATATTTTCATTTTTCATCATTTCATTTTTCATTTTTTTATATTACTTTATATAGAGAAGACTTCTTTTTGAAAAATTCAAGTATAAGTTTGAACTAAGACTAAAATTTTTGCTATACTCTACATAAAAATTGTTGATTTAAGTTTAATCTCCAAAAACAGCACGTATATTAAATGGTTAGGAGCTTATGGGAGAAAAAGCCACAAATTACATACATGAGCTCTTAAGATTTCCAAATAATCCTTGCTTAGCATCCAACTCATACTTAACTCTATCATTTTTCGTTCTTCGCGAATTTTCGCGAACGCTTAGCCTAAAAGTTAAGGAACAAGCTAGAGCTCAACACGCTCGATCGGGTCAAATTTACTTCTATTTCTACCCAGCAAGAAAGTCAAAATTGTTGACAACAAAACACTTATTTTAAATTTCAAAAAATTTTAATTTTGAATTTTCAATATTCTATTTTTTTTAAATTTTTGTGGGAAAACGGGGTACGTGAGAACAACGGCTGCAGGCATAATCAAATCGATAGATCCCCCCATACTAGAATTAAACATTGTCCTCAATGTTTTAAGAAGGGTCTCTACGTAAATCCTAAGCCGTTTATTAAGTATGCTTAAAGATAAACGTTAGTCGATAAGATTAGGATATTAGATTTCCCTAAACTAATTGCAAGCAAAGGCTAGGAAACTCGAGTGGACCGGGTCAAAACACCGAACACGAGAGTCTTCAAAAAATTTTGGGTCAATCCTATGAAAAATCACAAGCACAAACAACAAGAATCAGAAGAGTACAAGCCTCCTCACATCACAATAGAAATAAGAAAGAAAATAGAAGGATAAGCATGAGGTGCCTCCCACGAAGCGCTTGTTTAGGGTCACTAAGCTTGACCCAATCCCCGAATTCATTTGTACTTGGGGAAGGTTTAGAGATTCGGGACAACCAATTGTGGTACGTCCCCTCTAAAGTAGTGCTTAATTCGATGACCGTTCACCTTGAAATTTGGCCCGGAGTTTTGAGATAACTCAACGGTGCCATATGGAAAGACTTGGGTAATGGTGAACGGTCCGGACCAACAGGATTTTAATTTTCCCGAGAACATCTTCAATCGAGAGTTAAAGAGGAGGACTTGATCACCGACGTTGAAAACGCGGTTTTTGATCTTTGAGTCATGGATCCTCTTTGTTTTCTCTTTATAGATCAAAGAGTTCTCATAGGCATGATCACGAAGTTCATTTAGTTCATTGAGTTGAACTTTACGGTGATCACCCGCGGTCTCAAGGTCAAAGTTTGCATGCTTTAAGGCCCAGTAGGCTTTGTGCTCGAGCTCGATCGGTAGATGACATGCCTTTCCGTACACGAGCTTGTATGGGGTACACCCGATGGGTGTTTTGTAAGCTGTACGGAAGGCCCAGAGTGCATCATCTAGTTTATCTGACCAAGAGGCACGGTTCTCGCCCACGGTCCTTTCAAGAATTCGTTTTAAGCCACGATTGGATACCTCAACTTGCCCACTTGTTTGTGGGTGATACGCGGTGGAGAGACGGTGAGTAACTCCATATTTAAGCATGACCTTTGCAAACTGGTCATTGCAAAAATGGGTTCCGCGATCACTTATGATAGCACGAGGGGCACCGAATCGGGCGAAGAGAGATTTAAGAAATTTGCAAACAACTCGGGCGTCGTTGGTGGGGAGCGCTTTCGCTTCAACCCATTTTGACAAATAGTCGACCGCCACGAGTATGTATTTGTTCCCTCGTAAAGACGGGAACGACCCCATGAAATCTATGCCCCACACGTCAAAGATTTCGCAAACTTGGATGGAATTTTGAGGCATTTCATCACGTTGCGAAATTTTTCCTTGACGCTGACAAGTGTCACATCGGGTGACCAAGTCATGGGCATCTTTGTAAATCGTGGGCCAATAAAATCCTGAGTCAAAAACCTTTTTGGCAGTGTAGTTGGCACCGTAATGTCCCCCGGTGGGTCCACTATGGCAAGCTGTGAGGATGTCAACAACTTCTTGGCCAGCAACACACCGCCGAATCATTTGATCCGCACATATTTTAAACAAATAGGGGTCGTCCCAAAAGTAGTGTTTAACATCCTTAAAAAACTTGTTTTTCTGCTGGGACGACATCCCTTTAACAATGAAATTCCCCGCGTGGTAATTTGCATAATCGGCAAACCACGGGGTACTTGAGTCACCACGAGAAGTCACCATATTAAGTGTCTCGAGAGGAAACTTTTCATTCACCTCCTTTGGGTCGAGAACATTTTCATACGGGTTTTCTAATCGGGAAAGATGATCGGCCGCGAGATTCTCGGCTCCTTTTGTGTCAATTACGTTGAAATCGAACTCTTGAAGGAGGAGAACCCACCGGAGCAATCTTGCCTTGGAATCTTTTTTAGCAAAGAGATATTTTAGGGCAGAGTGATCCGTATACACTACGCTTTTGTTCAAGATGAGGTAAGATCGGAATTTTTCAAAGGCATACACTATGGCTAACATTTCTTTCTCCATCGTAGTGTAATGCGATTCCGCCTCGTTTATTGTTTTACTAGCATAGTGTATAGGCCTAAAGTGTTTTTCATGAAGTTGCCCCAAGACCGCACATATGGCAAAGTCGCTTGCATCGCACATAAGCTCAAAGGGTAGATCCTAGTTTGGAGCAATCAAGATTGGAGCTTCAGTAAGTTTTTTCTTTAATGTTTGAAAAGCTTGAATACAATCATCGGAAAAAATGAACGGAGTATTCTTCTCAAGAAGATGAGTCATTGGTCGGGAAATTTTGGAAAAATCCTTAATGAACCGTCGGTAGAAACCGGCATGACCGAGAAAACTCCGAACACCCTTTACGGTGGTGGGATGAGGTAACTTAGCAATCACATCGATTTTGGCTTTATCAACCTCAATCCCTTTTTTGGAAATCTTATGGCCAAGGACAATGCCTTCTTTTACCATAAAATGACTCTTTTCCCAATTAAGACAAAGATTGGTGTCTTCACACCTTTGAAGCATCTTGTCTACACGAGAGAGGCAATTTTCGAATGAATTCCCAAAAACCAAAAAGTCGTCCATGAAGACTTCCATCATTTTTTCGATCATATCATGAAAGATAGCCATCATACACCTTTGAAACGTGCCCGGTGCATTGCATAAACCAAAAGGCATGCGACGGTAGGCGAACGTTCCGTAAGGACATGTGAATGTTGTCTTTTCTTGATCATTAGGGTCGATGGGAATTTGAAAGTAACCTGAGAAACCATCAAGAAAACAATAGTACTCGTTTCCCGCTAATCTCTCAAGCATTTGATCCATAAACGGTAGTGGAAAGTGGTCTTTACGAGTGGCTTCATTTAACTTTCGATAGTCAATGCATACACGCCATCCCGTAACCAATCGAGTCGGAATCAATTCATTTTCATCATTTTCAACAACGGTAAAACCACCCTTTTTTGGTACGCAATGTACAGGGCTTACCCAAGGACTATCCGAGATCGGGTAAATTAATCCGGCATCAAGAAGTTTTTCAACCTCCTTTTTGATGACATCGTGGATTTTTGGATTCACTCGTCTTTGGTGTTGAACCGCCGGTTTGTAGTCCTCTTCCATAAGAATCTTGTGAGTATAAAATTCTGGGTTAATACCCTTGATGTCAGAGAGTTTCCAAGCGATGGCTCGCTTGTGTGACTTTAAAACCTTTATGAGAGCGGCTTTTTCCTCGACACTCAAGTCTTTAGCAATTATGACGGGCAACTTATTGTCACCTTCCAAAAATGCGTATTCGAGATGAGGAGGTAAGTCCTTGAGTTCGACTTCGGGAGGTTCATCAATTGAAGATTTATCAGTTTTAGCTTCACAAATTTTAAGTTCTTTTCGAATTTCAGGCAAATAGTTTCCTTGGTTGGGAGGGGGTGATGGATCATCATTGAGAAATGATTCAAGAAGTAGAATATCCCCCTCCGAGTCATAGTAAGAGTCATCAACTTCCGGTGAAGTTGGATCATCTTCAAGAGCGAGGAAAGCATCAACTTCCTCAAGAAGAAAATCACTATCCCCGAAAGGAGTGAGAGTCGGAGAAGAGGTAGAAACGATCGGGTCATAATACGGAGTGGGATTGCCACTTGCGATCACATCGGAGAAACCAAGAACTTCTTGAGAATACTCCTCACAAGCCATTTCAATGACGTCGATTCGGTTCGTCGTTATATCATCGTAATTAGAAGAATATCTCAAAGTTTGGTCAAGATTGAATGTTATGGCTTCTTTCTCAACACGAAGAGTTATTTCTCCTTCGTAAACATCAATCAAAGCACGCCCGGTCTTTAAGAAGGATCTCCTGAGAATTAGAGGAACTTGGGGATCGGCATCAAAGTCTACGAGTACAAAGTTGGCCGGGAATTTGAACTTTCCTACTTTTAGGTAGACATCTTCGGCAATACCGATCGGTTTAGTAATCGAACGGTCTACAAGTTCAATAGTCATACAAGTAGGAATGAGCTCAGGAAGAGAAAGCTTTTTTCACACGGATAATGGCATGAGATTTATGCTAGCGCCAAGATCGGCCAAGGCTAAGCACTCATCCATTCCGGGAAAATCACATGGTATTAGAAATTTGCTAGGGTCTCCAAGTTTTTCGGGTAACTTGTTAAGGAAACCAGCCAACATTGCTCCATGTCAAAGGATTTCTAGCCATATTTCACTAATTATCTCTTGTTTCTAATTCAGGCTTTAAGAGTCGAGGCAAATTTTGGCATAAGAATCAAAGCATCTGCTAAACTAATTTCGAAACTCATATCTTGAAAGATTTTGTAGAATTTCTCAACTTGGTCGTTAGCTTTTTCACGGCGCTTTTCATCATTACGTCTCAAAGGATATGGAATTGACGGTTTTTGTTCGTGCATCGAGCACTAAACGGGATCAACAACTGCCAGAATTTTGAACAGTAAGATTGAACTTGGCAACGCTGAGGTTGACGTCTTTATACTTCCATTATAAGTAGGAAGTCACCGTGTCTTTGTCACCTCAGGTTCACGTTCCCGTACTTAGAGAAGAAGAAGTAGTAGTAGGAATCTGGTCCTAGATAATAACACCACTTTGGGTGGTAAATAACCCTTCAGTCTACCATTCGGGTAGTAATGGTGTTACAGGTAGAGTCCCTGAACCTGAAGTAGAAGCGTTATGAATTCACACACTTAGAAAGCATGTTCGTTAAATAGTCATTTGATTTTGCAAATTTTGGTTTTGGCCTTGCATGTTCCTCATTACTGCATCATTAGCTTTGACGTAGCTTTCAAAATCGTTCTTTGTCACACTTTGTGTTTGTGGAGCCAGAGCTTGGTAAGGTTGAGTGTGGTGAACCGGGGGTTGATTAATCGGAGTTCGGTAAATTTGGCCTTGATTAACCGAGGGTTGATTAATCGAAGCCCGTAGTTAGTCAATTTAATTGTTAACCTCAAAAATATTGAGTCGAACGAGAAGTTAGTTCATTTGGAATATTAGGTCTCGTTCATTTATTTATAAATGGTTGAATAGGCTAAGAACGGTAATGGGCTCCTTTAATGATAAGTCTAAAACCGTCCACGGATCGCTAAAAGCCCAAGTAAACTCGAGCCCAACCCAAGACAAACCCTCGGCCCACTAAGCCTTTTAAGGCCGACCCATCTAGGGTATATAAACCCCTCTCCATGTGTGGAGAGAGGGTTGTTGGTCTCATTTGTGTTTGTGCAAGTAAATAAACCTCCACTTTATTCTCTCCCTAGTTTCTCTTTCTAGTTTCTCTCTCTACAATTCTCCTAGCTTATTTTCTTGTTCTTAATATGAAGTGAAGTGATTAGTTTGGATTCCGACATTTGGTATCAGAGCGTCTTTTTAGTTAATTGTAATATTTCGCTTGAGGTTCACCTGCATATTTCGCTTACACTAAACATACATATTTCGCTTGAACTTTTCCTGCATATTTCGCTTAGGCCTAAACATACATATTCCGCTCGAGGTCACTTTCGGGTTAGGACCACTTAAACTAACAAACAAAGTGTCACTATCTTTTGAAGCACAATTTATGGATCTATGTTCCCCTCTTGTTTGACCGGTTTGGACCACACCAAAATAAGATAGAACACAAATAAGCCACGAAAATAAGGTTGGAATAAGCTTAAAATAAGCCAAAATAAGCTCGAAAATAAGCAACAAGAAATGCAAGGATTTGATTTGTTTGATGTTAAACAAGACAGACGAGTATTTTGTGCAAGAACACGAAACAAATAACAATCAAGAATCTTAAAAGAAAGACCGTATCTTATTTGAGAACAAGGCCAGCGAAGAGAAAAAAATAACCACGAAGTTAAGAGCTTATAATCACGAATTAAACACACGAAGGTGTAGAACAAGTGAAGCAAGAAGTGAATGAACAAAACAAACCAATAAGCCTAAAAATTTTGTGAGTCGTGAGCTTATTTGCAACAATAAGCCACAAAAATGAAAAATAAGCTTCAAGATAAGCTAGAAACAAGAAGACCAAAGAAAGAATAAGCTCAACACACCAATAAGCCCCAAAAAATTTTTATGTCGTGAGCTTATTTGAAGAAATAAGCCACGAAAATTCTTATTTAACCTTATTAAACCACAAAACAGCCACGATCTACCCGAGGCTCTTGATACAAAATGTCAGAATCCAAACAATCACTTTCACTTCATATTGATGAACAAGAAAATAAGCTTGAAGAATTGTAGAAAGAGAAACTAGGGAGAGAATAAAGTGGAGGTTTAATAAGATCAAACAAAAAAATTTCATGGCTTATCTTGCCATATAAGCTCACGTTTGAAATTGTTTTTTGGCTTATGGGTTTGTTTATCTCATTTACTTCTTGCTTCACTTGTTCTTCACCTTCTTGAGTTTCATTTGTGGTTAAAAGCCAAAATTTCGTGGCTTATTTTGAAAATAAGCTCACGGCTCAAAAAAAAATTGGGCTTATTGGTTTGGTTTGCTTGCTTACTCCTTGATACACGTGTTCTATATCTCCTATTGTTACCATTTCAAGCATTAGATAAGCTACAAGGGTAGATTTTAAGCTTATTAACATTCGGCTTATTCAAGCTTATTTAGGAGCTTATTTTCGTGGCTTATTTGTGTTTTGCTTATTCCTTTGTGGTCCACACCGGTCAAAACAAAGGGAACATAGATCCACAATTTGTGCTTCAAAAGATAGGGACATCTTGTTTGGTAGTAAAAGTGGTCCACACCCGAAAGTGACTTCAAGCGGAATATGTAAGTTAAGGCCAAGCGGAATATGTCACTGGGTAAGAGAAACATGCAGGTTTGAGTGTCAAGTGAAATATGTAGGTTTAGCTCAAGCGAAATATTACAATTTAATAGAAAGACACTCTGCCAAATTTTTGTTAACTGAAGCGAAATATGCAAATCAAGCGAAACGTGAAGGATTGAATTTCAAGCAAAACATGCAAGATTGACTTTAAGCGAAATATGTTAGCTTTCAACCGAAACATGCAAAAGACCAAGCGAAACATGCATTTGATTTCTTAAGCGAAATATGTATTAATCAAGCGAAATGTGCTGTCCTTAGTTTTCAAGCGAAATGTGTAATGTTTTGAAGCGAAATATGTCATTTTCAGTCCAAGCGAAATATGCACACTTTCAAGCGAATAAACCAGGGTTTAGAAAATGAACTTTCAAAACATTCATTCACAACAAACAAACCTTAATCCAATTCAATAACATTCACGGTTTTCTAGATTTTGTAAAATCCCGCGAAAGAACTACAATCTTTCTCGTTTTTAATCATAGACGTAAAAATTCCGTAACGTTTATTGCTGTTATTTTATCACAATTTCAATCACAACACATCTATATCTTAAGATTCTCCAATCATTTTTCCACTTCATAATTTCTTCAATCATTCTCCATCATGACAACTCCAATTGTAACTTTCCCCCAACCGACAGTCAAATGCTAATAACAAACATAATCGTAGCTAGGATGTTCAAGGGACGTCCACCATTGCTTGCACGGGACGATTTTTGGGCACAATGGCGATCACGGTTCTTAACGATACAATATGATACAAAGACCAAATGGAGATGCCTTAACGAAGTGCATTCCGAAGGTCCTTAACACTCTAACTATTGTCACACACACCAGTTGTTCCTGCAACAGAAATTCTCAGCAGTTCCTGAACAATACAAACAGTCGAGACAGTTATGAAAATGACTCCTGAACACAGAGCTCATTATGAATCAAAAAAGAAAGCGATTCCATTTGATATTGACTAGAATTGGAGATGAAATATACTCAAACTTGATGGCAAGACAACAGCACAAGAAAATTGGTGAAGCCATGCGAAATGCTAACAAGTGAATCACTCAATATTCAAGGATGTCAAACAAACTTATTGTGGTGAGTTTGGTCATTTCAACCTTCACGCGAGAAACATTGAGTCTTACTACAACAAGATTCTATAATATGATAATGAAATGATCATAACAATTTGCCAGTATGTTACGATGCAATCAATGTTCAATTTCTTCAACACTGCAACCAGAATGTCAAGATTTGTAACAATTGTCCAATGCAACAACACAAGTTGGATGAAGTTTCATATAACAATATCTTGACAATCTGAAATAATACCAAAAGGAAAGTTAATGAACTCCGTACTAAAGAATCGCCAAAATGCTAACCCATTAACACTTGTCGTTATTGCTCAAAAACACTAAACGTAACAAGATTTCAAGACCTTAATATCAATCAACAAAGTCTCATAAACATATGCACCCAACATCAAATCTTCACTTCCAACCAGTATCTCATGCAACTATAGATACAAAGCAAAGAGATAGCCAAACCAATCACACCACCATCTGAGTCAGCTTCTAAAGAAGATAGTGATCCTGAACAAGCTTAGAGGGATAAAGACATGCAGAAAATTTTGGCTCTCATTGCAAAGTACTTCAAGAAAATCTACAAACCTACCAACAACAACCTTAGAACTTCCTCAAACACCAAAAACAATAATGTGGATACTACTCCAAGGTACAAGAATGACAATCAGACAGACATTTTATAGTATCACAAGGGGATAAATGTTGTTGGGGCTAGAGCAACTAAGGTGGTCAAGTAGAGCAATATCCCTGGGATACAGTGTTTTAACTGCAAGGAATTTGGTCATTATGCTAAGGAATGCAGAAAGCCAAAACGGATTAAAGACTCTACGTATCATAAAGAAAAGATGTTGATGTGTAAACAAGCTGAGAAAGGTGTTCAACTTCAAGCAGAGCAATCTGATTGGCTAGCAGACACGGATGAAAGAAATTGATGTACAAAGTGGAAGCACATCAGTTACACATGGCAAAGATCTCAGGAGGTTTCCTAAGCATACTTCATGCACTGACCGCTAGAAGCCATTGGAACATGGGGGGTAGGTACAATTTGATACTGACGATAACGTTTTGCCAATGAACATACAACATTTTGAGCAATCTGAAATCCATAACTAACACATGGGCAGTGGAACGGTGATAGTAATGTCATTCCTGACTCATCGATATGTGTGATAAGATATTCAGGAACCAAATGATGAGAATTTGATGATAGAGCGTGTTGCACGTTCTAATTTAATTTAATTTAAAGCTTGGATGTTGATGAAATAAAAAGATACAAAAGCAATAAAGAAAGCAAATGCAACATTGACTCAATAATTAACTGAGTGCAAATCTATTCTTTCCAGAAAGTCAGAAGAACTTAAGGGAATCTAATATATTCGGTATAGTTGTTTAGTTGCAACGTCAAAATAAACATACTGAGTTTGAGAGGTAAAGCCTAATGATCGTAACAGTGACAATGACAACTTGAACCGTAAGTTAAATGAAACTCAAAACAATTAGCTCAAAAAGAAAATGACATAAAAGAAGGTTTTTAAAGTTAAAGCTAACGAAATTTCTGTGTCAAAGAGAAACACGATGGATTAGTCAAACAGAGTCTTAACAAAGTCACTACTAACGAAGGTCTCGTCAAAGAGAAAACAGAAAGTCATAACGGATTTGAAAGCATAAGGAAGAAAAAATATTCAACAAAAGATTTCAATGGAAAACCCAATTAAAGTTTTTGAATGAAATAGTTTACAAAAGGAGTCACTCAATCCAAACCATTCATAATTTTTAGCACCCGAAATCCTTACATTTATTGGAAGACCACCTTTGCCAAACCAATGTACCTCAAAAAGCTGAATATGAGAACCATGTTTTATGCGATTCCCACGGACCAATCTGATCCTGCAAAACAGACATGTCCCTGATAGGGAAGAGACTTTGACTCCTTGAATAACGAGAGTCGAAATTCAAAATTGAATAAGACTTCGTAAAACTTTTGCTACACAAAGTTAAATAGTCCTTTATTAAATTTTTAAACCCCGCCTACTTCAGCATTTATGAAATTCACAGTTTTCGCACAGGCAAATGAAATAAGAAAGAAAATGTGGAGAAAATCATTTGTGAAAACAAAACCAAATATTTTCAAAAACATCGATTTCTTACCAGTGTCAAAATCAATAAGCAAAAGTAGACAAGCATACAATGTCATGACGAATAACATTAATCATCTGAAAGAAATTGTCGATCAAGCGTGGGTAAAACATTCAAAACGACCGTCTTCATCTTCGTAACCCAACTGCTCAAGATAATGAAATCCTAATTAAGACATGTTTGATACCCCTTGCCCTTAAGACTCAGAATGATATTTGAGATAATGTTCATGAACTTAAGCAAGAAATGCATGCAGATTTAAAGTACGTTGAATCTCTTGAAGATGAAATTGATGAACTTGAATCTGCTAAGGCAGAATTTTCCAACATGTATGATATGCTTTTGCAAGAATGTGTGTTCTAATGATATTAGGTTGTTCATATTTGCAATCATTCATATGTTTAGATGAGATCACTAAAATTACAATGCTTATATCTTTATAAAGTCAGGGAATGTGACTGTCCTTGCACAAAAGCTTCGAACAAACTGAATTTGTAAGTAAAGAGATTTACACTAAGCTTTTATGAAGTTTTGCTAAATTAGAAAAACACTCAATTTCTCTTGAAATTGCTTTACAACAATGTCAAGAACAACTGAAAAATGACACAGTTTGCAAAGAAAAAGCGTCAAATGTATTTCAAAAGGAACGTGAACAATACTTTGAAATACAAGATTTGAAAGCTCAACTACAAGACAAATAACATTGAAATCAGTGAGATTCAAGAAACACATTGACAAATGAAAGGAAAATCCGTGGACACTAAGTTTGATAAACCATCTGTTGTTCGACAACCAAATGCTCAACGGATTCCAAAACCATCAGTTTTAGGAAAACCGGCTCCTTTTTCAAACTCTCTCTCGAGAAAAAAATTTGCAATGAAAAAGTCTGTTCCAAAAACTAATGAGTTAGAGGGTTTATCAAAACCAGTCACTACACAGAAATTGCCTCAAACAGCAACGCAAGCTGTAAGAAACACAAATGTGATTAAACCAGACATGTATTGAATTGACAGTAGTGCAACACAAACTAGAGCACCACAGTTAACTCAGACTTATAGGAATACTAATCCTCGCGTGTCTACATCTACAGGAGTAGCTCGTAGAACTAATGTAAGTAGACCACAGCCTAGGAGCAATCAAATGAAAGATAAGGTCGTGCCAAACACTAGTCAAGTGAAGTTTAAGAAGACTGAAGTAAAGACACCCTAGATTCTCGTATTTCCTAATTAAAAAATCTGTTACTGCGTGGGTAATGAAGTTTAATTCTAGAACTTCCGAATGTTATGTTTGTTTGTGCTACTTGTGGAAAATGTGTGTTTAATGCGAATCATGATGCTTGTGTTTCTAAGTATTTGAATGACGTGAATGCTAGAACTAAAAAGCCTAAAGTAGTGTCTACTAGTACTAGAAAACCTAAAAGTCAAGCGAACAAATCTGTTGCAACATGCCATAAGAAAACAATTGCATTAGAATCCACTACAACAAATTCCAAGAGTTACTATAGGATGCTATATGAGAAAAAAAGTAAGGCATGGAAATGGTGGATAGCACAACAATGCCCATTAGGATATAAATGGGTTCCTAAGACAAAAAGAAATGGGTACCTAAAGTTAGGAATGAAACTATGATAAAGAGAGTTAGTTTTGC
>BQNB010096622.1:5000-25579 GCA_026074375.1 Tanacetum coccineum
AACCTCTAATGTGTTGTGATGTTGTGGGGCCCATCCTCTTCGTTTCTCGGTGTTTCGTTGTTGTGTTTGTGATATGGACCAGGATTAACCCCTACATTTCAAGTATCCTCTCGTGTTCGATGCTAATTCCTGAGCACTCGAAGTTTTCTCATCCTTGTGTGAATTAGTTTGGGAGGATCATATCCTTTCATTATTATTCGATTAACGAATTATCTTTGTCTACTTCATAAAACCGGCTAGATTTTCGTTAGAGACCCGACCTTTAACATTGAGGGACAATGTTTCGTTTTAGTTTGGGGCGGGAATCTATCGATTTGATTGTTGCTTGCTTATTGTTTTGTTCTCACGTACCCGTTTTTCCCACAAAAATAGCAAAAAATTTAAATATTATTTCATAAAAAAAAAAAATAATAAAAAAAAATAAATAAATAAATATTAAGTGAAATAATGTAGGTTTTCCGCTGGTAAGAATAAGAAGTAATTTTTGACCCGATCGAACGTGTTGGAGTTCTAGCTTTTTTCTTAACATTAATGATGATAGTTTATGCTAGTCTCATGACATGCTAGACTTGATCGTTTGTAACTTGAAGACTTTGTGCTAATTCAAAGTAGATATATAAATACGCCATTGGATTTTATATAGGCTAAGCATTTGCAAATTTCTTTTGCAAAGAACAAGAAATGATAGTGTTATTTATAAGTCATGATATTAAACGTAGAATAGTTGGATTTCTTTCAAGCTCATATGTATTAATTGTGGCTTTTTCTCCCATTAGCTTGTTTCACCTTTTTATATAATTGTTTAATAAATAGAGTTGTATGGTTTTTTTTTCTTTTTTTGGTTAATAATTAGTTAATAGAAGTTTTCTTAAGTTCCTTTGTGATTAGGATGAGTACACATCAGGAATACTTAATTTGGCTTAAAAATACAAAAATATAATAAATAAGTATCTCTGCCAGATTACTTCATCGTGTCGGAGGCGTGGCCGATGTTGGAGTTTTCATATGAGGTAGAGTCCGGTGTCATAATAAGTAGAATAACCTCTTGTCGACTCGCTATCGATGTGGCTTCGAGATAAAAAGGCACGGTTTCCGGTTTTACTTATATAAAAAATCCCGAAGACAAAATATGTTTGCTAATATCTTGTCGGAGCCGTGGCGATGTTGTAGCCTACTAATGGAATGAGGTTTAATAATGTTGCTTAAATTTTTGTCTTAATTTGTGCCTTAAGAGCTAAGCGGTATAAGGTGAAAATGGAGATTGGTCCATTCATGTCTTAAAGAGCCTTAGGGTATATGACATGAATGGTGCCTTGCTTAAGTAGCCTAATAAAAGCCAAATTTTGGTCGCCTCGATGTGGACTTTAATCTCGATTGCATTTTGATCTTTTCGTCAAAGGTAGGAGCTAATTAGATTGCGTTTCTTTAACCATTTACACTTTATTTTCTGAATTAATAAGTATCGAAACAAAAGTCTTAAAGAGCCTTCGGGTATATGACTTAAGTAAAATCTTGAGATACAAAAGTAGGATTTGCGGGAGGAAAAGTAAGAACACAATTAGTATTTATGAGTAGTGTTAGTGTCATGACTTGTAATTAACGATGATCTTGTTTTTAGCTTAGCAATGGGAATGTGAAAAATCGGGGGGATGATGAAGTTATCTTTTAGACGCTTAATTGTGCTTTTTGTTCTATGATCCTAAAAGTTACCAATGTGGTAATGAAAACATTGCATTATGTCAACACAAATAAATTGTAGTTAGGTAGTTAATAATCAAGAAAAATCATAAAAAGAGAAAAATCTTAGAAAATGGGAAGTCGGGTGTTTTATAACTTGTGATCTCTTATCTCTCTCAAACAAAACTCTTTGCTACTTTTCAAAGGTTTAGTTTGGGGAATTTTCGAGGTATTTGGTTATAAGGCATGTAATATTGCGTGAGGACACACAATCGTTTAGTTTGGGGAATTTTGATAGTTGTTAAACTATACATACTTAAAAAGGCCCAATTCAACCCAAAACGGATCAAAAATGGCAAAAATGTGCTTGTATCTGAGTTTTATGTGTGCAGGTATGGATATGTCAAATATTGCAAGAAATCAGTCAAAAACGGACACGAGAACGGATGAGTGATCAAGAAGCTAAAGAAATCAAAGCCGAAGCCAGAGAGATCATGCCTCAGCCTTCTACAGTCAACTGCAGCTAAACCACAGTCAACCAAACCCAACTCCATTGTTTTATAAAGTTCAGGGGCTGATTTTGCAATCTATGAAAATTGTTTACAACTACAAAAAAATGGACATTGACAAACACAAGGGCAAGATTGATATTCCCTATAGTTAAAAGGGAGCTGCGGGTCATGACGAGGTCAAATAATCCCGTAAACCCACCTTTTCAGCCATCATAAGTTTCCCCTAACCCAATTACCCAATTTATAACCCAACCACTCAACCCTGACCTAACCGCCCTAACCTACACTACCCGGTATAAACTTATTAACACATTTACATTTTCTATTCATCACTTTCCCCAAATCGTGATTAAACCTCACTCACACACTACACGGAACCACATAAGAACACAAAGAACCCTTTAGTTTACAAACCTCTCACCCCCATCTAAATTAACCATGGGGTAAACACTCCTCTCACAACCCTTAACCCATCTGTCACTATCAATTAATCCCCCAACCCAATCCACCCTGGCAAAATGAGAGGAAATGATTGGGTGATGTGACGTGTGTGGTGTTTTTTTCGCACTCCACATAACTAACAAATATGTCCACGTCAATTGATCCGGGGTGCACACATGTTCAATCGAACGATTGAGATACAAGATCAAGGAGAGAGAATGATTGAAGGGCTGAGATGAAGAGGATAGAAGGATCTAGTAGATGGTAAGAGGTCAAGCTTCGGGTATAAATACCCCCTCATTCCAGCTTATGGGGAGTGAATTTTTTAGTAGTTTAATTTTGAGGTTTAATCTTTTCGATTCAGTTTTTAGTAGTTTCTTCAAAGGTAATTTTTAATTTCTATGTTCAATGTAATTTTCATTTCGAGATTGTAAGATACTTGCTTCAGTTTCAATAAAATTATTGTTTCATAAAAATCTTTGTGTTCTTTTAAATCGTATTGAAAAATATTTGTATTTGTGTTTAATTGTGTTCATTCGATCAAGGCTTGATACCATCCTGGAATTGGATGGCTGCTATGGTATCAAGAGGGTTTAGAGCTATTGGTTAGCATATAGGCTTAGATTAAGTTGTTGTTGATTCGGAATGAGTGCTTATTTGAATAAGCCATAAGTCACCACCAGCTATTGTTGTTTCTGTTTAGCTGGAAACAAAGGTACTCTTTATTTTCTTTAAGCTTCAATAAGATTTATTTTTGTCTATTTAATTCTGTTTTCTTAATAAAGCTTTTGAATCTAGTTGATAAGCAGTTTAGATAAGCTGCATTGAGTAAGCAGCTTTTAGTTTAATAAGTTGAATCTATCTTGTGGTTTTGAGGTATTTGTTTAATCAGTTTAGGTTATAGTTTGAATGTTAATAAGCTGCTGAAGCTTATTAGTTTTCATATGCTCATATTGCTTATTAAAATAAGTTAGTAGTTAAGTTTTTTATAAAAGTTGTCTTAAAAAAGTTAGTTAATAAGCTTTTTAAATCAATATGGATGCTGGTTGTTGGTTGTTAGATGCTTCAGGGACCTGTTCTGCACTTTTTCATAATTTCAGTTAGTTTAAAAGTTACACAGTTAGTCCTTGTTAAATGCATAATTAGTCCTTAGTTAAGTACATCGTTAAGTCCTTCGTTAGTTTAATAGTTTAGTCTAGTTAGTCCCAAGTTAAGGGACCTATCATCTGCAATTAGTGTTCGAACTTTGTGTCTTTTTTACTATTAAAATTAAGTAACCCGCCTACCCTTCGACTTTCGAAAATGGTAATTTCGGCCCATGGTGTTTGTTTGGTTTTAGTGTTAAGTTTTTATAGAAATAAGTTTTATTTAAAATTACGATTTTAGTTTAATTAGTTTTAAATTAGTTTTTAATTAAATAGTTTAAAATTAAGGGCTATATTTTTATAATTTCTGTCCTTTATTTTTTAAAAAAAGATATTTTATAGAATTTTTAGTTTAAGTTTTATATTTTTTTTTTTTTTAAAAATTTAATTTTCAAACTTTTAGTTTTTAATTTTCAACTTTAATTTTAAATTGTAATCTTTTAAATAGAAAGCAACTTTTCTTTATTTAGTGAAATTTTAGTTTACATTTTTAAGATTTAGAATTGGTTTATTTGCTTAATTATCATTATTAGTTGCTTTTAAATTTCGTAGTAATAGCTCATCCAAATTTTCTTTGCTTCATTCAAATCAGGATCCAAACCTAAACGTGGTTTCAATTTCATTAGTCATGGGAACGAGACCGGGGGTAATCATACTTGCCCGGTTTAATTACATATTTTATATTATATGATATATATTTTTTTGAGAGTGGAATTTTATCAAGGGTATTTGGTAACTTTCTTAATTACTCTCGGGATTATATTTTTATGATATATTCTATAGTATAATAAACTGCAATCAAAGCCTTTCTTCCTAATACTCTACCTATGACTTTACCATCCTTAGTGATTTCACTATCATGTTCAGAGAAAGTTACTCTACACTTATTATCACATATTTGTCCTATACTTAGCAAGTTAAATCCTAAGTTATCAACATGTTCTACATTATCTATTTTGAGAGAGTCATTAGAAATCGTACCTTTGCCAATGATGTTACCGCGAAGATTACTACAAAAAATAACGTTACCTCCATTATATGCCTTGTAGCTTGAGAAGAGCTTTCGGTTACCCGTCATATGTTTGGAGCATCCATTATCCTTTATCCACTTATCGGGTTCCAAGACAATTCCAAGGCATGTCTATTTATATAAGGCAACACCTCAAACATTTGGTCCTCAATATCTCATGGGTCCAAAGTTGTTAGTGCTAAACATCCCTTGCATTTGATGTAATTGGTTGGGATGTGGAAATGAAAGACACGTTTCCCATGGCATGTAACCATGTCGTGGGAAGTTGTTCCAAGTTACAAGAAAGCCACGAGGTTGGTTTTGTCTACCCTTGTTTCTTTTTGGTTATGGTGTTTCTAGGACGATGATAGCTATTTATGACTCTTCTAGGTAGTAGAGTTTTTGATCTAAAATTTAGTTTTGAGAATCCAACTCCAGGTTTTGACAATGGCTTATAAAATTGCTTAACTTCATTGTCACTAGCAACGGGAACTCTTACATTGTTTACTACTAGGTGTTTTGGTCTAGGACCCAAAATAGATTTTTGAAAAGACACTTTTCTTAGATCCATGCGTTGCTGGTGGCGGTCCCATAATTATTTTGGGGGCCGCCTGGGCACTTTGGGGGCCGCCCATATTTATGGAACCTCCATCAGAGGACACCTTTTTTTGAGCTTTTACAAATTTTATTTCCTTAGTTCCACTAGATGATGCTTCAAATAAATTAAACTCTAAACCTAGTTTATCACCGTAGGGTTTTTGATTACTTAACATTTCATTTAAGCAATGTGTACTCTTTTCAAATTTATTTAATCTAGTGGATTCTTCTTTTAGTTTTTCATTCTCAATTTTAAGCGTATGACACTTTTCACAATTGAGATCAACTCCCTTGTTTTTCTTGAGTGTGGATAATTTATCTTTTAATTCTCTAAGCTCGTTTTCTAGACTATTTCTAGTAGCTTTTAACCTTTTGTTCTTAGTGATTATCTTTAGACTCATTTTGCATAACTTATCATATTCGTTTGTTAAGCTTAAATCCATCACATTGATGGAGTTTTCATACACTTAGTAGATGATTCAGAACATACTCATTTGATGCTGGCTACAAGATAAGTTTCATTTTTTGACCCTTCTTCATCTTTCATCCGCTATCGCTCCAAGAGCCTCCGACAAAAAGCTCTTTGGTTCTTATCTTTCGGTGGTTTTGGACATTCTCCAATAAGATGATTCGGGTCGCCGCATCTAAAGCATTTTCTATCACTTTTACCGTTCTTGTCATCACGGCTTCTTTGGAACGTCTTTTTGTCGTTCCGAGGTTGTCTCACGAATCTACCTCTTCTTTTAAAGAACTTCTTGAAGTCTCTTACCGCCATGGCGTACTCTTCGTCTTCGCTACCGGAAGTCGAACACTCTTCATCACTAGATTCTTTCTTAGCCTTTAAAGCAATAGATTTCCTTTCAACTTTTGCTTTGACTATTTCGGAATCTTTCTTGATGATCATTTCGTGAACTTTGAGGTTCCCGATAAGTTCATCAAGAGATAGTGACGTTAAGTCTTTCGACTCTTCAATCGCCGTGACCTTTGCTCTCCATTTAGGATGTAGAGCCCTAAAAAACTTCCTTACGTAGTTCTTACTAGAATAACCTTCATCAAGAGCTTTAAGACTAGTAATAATAGTATTAAATCTAGCAAAAGCACTATCTATATATTCGTCTTCTGAAATGACGAATTGTTCATATTGTTGAACCAAAAGGTCGATCTTATTATCTTTGACTTGGCTATTACCTTGATGGGTGATTAACAAAGTTTTCCAAATTTCTTTTGCCGTGTTACACATGAAAATTCTTTCATATTCTTTTCTTGGCAAAGCATTGTAAATAACCATTTTGGCTTCATTATTTTTCGCAAGTCTCTTTTTGAGATCATCGGTTTGTTTTTATAAAGGATAACCTTCATCTAATTTGGTTTTCGGATTTTGTACAATAGGTTGAAAATCACCATTGGTAATAACATGCCAAAGATCTAGATCTTTTTATTTAACATATGTCTCAAATCTATTTTTCCAATAAATAAAACTATCGTTTTCAAAGACTGGTGGTCTTTGTATAGATTGCCCTTTTAGATATTTGTCGGAATCCATAGATCGATCCAAGCTTTAAAATACAGTATATTTTAAAAATCTTTAGTGAATCCTAGTTTCTGATAACCAATTGTGGAGGAAACTAGAAAGGGGGGCTTTTGAATAGTTTACACGTTGTTTGGGTTTTAAAAAATTTACATTTCAAGTATGTTTAGATCGAGTTATTTGTTTAACCAATTCATCATATGAGCAAGCAATAACAATTCTAAACTAAAATTAGATAACAACAATAACAATGTAAAGAGATAAGGAAAGAAACAACCAAACCAAGACACTAAGATTTTATAGTGGTTCGGCTACGAAGCACCTCTTCGCCCTACTCCACTCCCCGAGTATCCGACTCGAGATTTCACTATGTCAACAAGCTCCTTTTAGGAGGGGGGAAAACCCGTTTTACACGTCGCTTATGTTATTTTTTGACACTAAGCTAAATGTCGAGTCCTAATCTTAGCTAGAACCAATCTACCACTTCACAAGATATACACACTCACAAGATCTATACTATCGGATCTTCACATAATCCGAATCACACAAATACACAAGATAATTACAATAGAGATTTGGTACTTAGAAGAAAAGAGGAGAGATCACTAATTAACACTTCGTTTCTTGACGAATACGAGTGTTCTTCTCTTGCACTTGAATGAGAGGGAAGAGATGAGAAGAAGAGATTAGATCACTTGAAACAAAATCTAAGTATGTTAGTGATCAAGAGTTTTAGTGAGCCGCATTTAGAACCAGGTATGGACACTTTGAATTTACTGTTATGCCTTTTGGATTAACCAATGCCCCGACAATTTTTATGGACCTGATGAATCGACTCTGCAAACCGTACCTAGATAAGTTCGTCATTGTTTTCATAGATGACATTTTGATTTACTTGAAATCGAAGGAGGAGTGTGCATTTGAGGTTAGTTTTAGAATTATTGAGGAAGGAGAAGTTGTATGCTAAATTCTCCAAGTGTGAGTTCTGGTTGCAAGAAGTGCATTTCCTTGGTCACATCGTTAATCAAAGTGGTATTCATGTGGACCCAAGTAAGATAGAGGCAGTAAAGAATTGGAAATCTCCTACGACATCGTCTGAGATTCGATCGTTTTTGGGGTTGGCAGGTTACTACCATCGTTTCATCGCAAATTTCTCTAAGATTGCTAAACCTCTTACCTCATTGACTCAGAAGAACCAAAAGCATGTGTGGGGTGTGGAACAAGAAGAGGCTTTCCAGACTTTGAAAAATAATTTGTGTGATGAGCCTATATTGTCACTTCCTCATGGTGTTGAAGATTTTGTAGTTTACTATGATGCTTCAAATCATGGATTAGGTTATGTGCTTATGCAAAGAAATAAGGTAATTGCTTATGCGTCAAGGCAGTTAAAAATCCACGAGAAGAATTATACAACACACGATCTAGAGTTGGGAGCAGTGGTGTTTGCTCTAAAAATTTAGGGACATTATTTCTATAGTACGAAAAGTGTCATTTACTCGGATCATAAAAGTCTCCAACACATATTTAATCAGAAGGAGTTGAATATGCGCCAAAAGAGGTGGATCGAATTATTTAGTGATTATGAATGTGAAATTCACTATCATCCGGGTAAAGCAAATGTGGTGGCTGATGCATTGAGTAGGAAGGAGCGGGTGAAACCTAAACGTGTACGGGCAATGGCTATGACTATTTAATCTGGAGTAAAAGGAATGATACTGGCAGCTCAGGGTGAGGCGTTCAATCAGGAGAATTTGCTGAAAGGTTACATGGTTTAGATCAGCAGATGGAAAGGAAAGGAGATGGACGTTTGTGCTTTATGGATCGAATATAGGTTTCGTTAGTAGGAGGTGTGGGAACAGTAATTATGGATGAGGCTCATAAGTCCAGGTATTCCGTACATCCTAAAGCGGATAAGATGTACTATGATTTAACTAGCCGATTCATCAGTACGATCAACAAACAACTGAGGATACTTAGACTTCATATAATCTTCGCGCTCCCAAGTAAACTCGGGACTACGCTTTGAATTCCAATGAACATTCATAAGTGATATCTTACTACATTTTAAACTCTTAATTTCACGGTCCATAATCTCTACAGGTTCCTCAACAAAACGAAGAGTTTTGTCAACCTTAATCTCATCCAATGTCACATGCAGGCTAGCATCCACCAAACACTTCTTTAGGTTTGACACGTGAAACGTGTCATGTACACCACTCAATTCCTCGAACAATCTTAACCGATATGCTACAGGACCGATCCTTTCAAGAATCTTAAATGGCCCTACATACCTCGGGCTAACTTTCCCTTCTTCCCAAAACAAACCATGCCCTTCCAAGGGGACACCTTTAGCATCACACGATCTCTAACCTCAAATTCTAATGGTTTGCGCCTGTTGTCAGCATAGCTCTTTTGACGATCTCTCGCCGCTTTGAGCTTCTCTTTTATAACCACTACTTTATCAGTCGTTTCCTGCACCAATTCGGGTCCACTCAAACTACCATCCCTAATTTCAGCCCATAACACGAGTGACCTACATTTTCTTCCATATAGTGCTATGAACGGAGCACACCGAATGCTAGTGTGATAACTGTTATTATAAGAGAATTCAGCTAACAGTAGGTGGACTTCCCAACTGCTACCAAAGTCTATCACACACGCCCTTAACATATCCTCCAACATCTGAATTGTACGCTCACTCTGTCCATCTATCTGAGGGTGATAAGCCGTGCTCATATCCAATCGCATTCCTAAGGCTTTCTGAAATGTTTGCCAGAGACGTGATGTAAACTCTGCATCACGATCTAAAATAATCGACACATGCACTCCATGATGCGCGACAATTTCATCGGTGTACAACCTCGCTAATTTCATCGATGTACAAGTGCAAACCATTAGAATTTGAGGTTAGAGATCGTGTGATGCTAAAGGTGTCCCCTTGGAAGGGCGTGGTTTGTTTTGGGAAGAAGGGTAAGTTATGTAGGGCCATTTGAGATTCTTGAAAGGATCGGTCCTGTAGCATATCGGTTAAGATTGTTCAAGGAATTGAGTGGTGTACATGACATGTTTTACGTGTCAAACCTAAAGAAGTGTTTGGCGGATGCTAGCCTGCATGTGCCATTGGATGAGATTAAGGTTGACAAAACTCTACATTTTGTTGAGGAACCTGTAGAGATTATGGACCGTGAAATTAAGAGTTTAAAACGTAGTAAGATATTACTTGTGAAGGTTCATTGGAATTCAAAGCGTGGTCCCAAGTTTACTTGGGAGCGCGAAGATTATATGAAGTCTAAGTATCCTTAGTTGTTTGTTGATCGTGCTGATGAATCGGCTAGTTAAATCTCAGGACTAGATTTCCTAAAGGAGGGGATACTGTGACAACCGTGATTTAAGCATGTTAGTTTATACTTTTAGAAATGGCTAAGTGTCCATTTTGTATGTTTCTTGTGTACTATGTGTTCATTATGCAGGTTGAAGTGGTTTACGTATGTGCATGTTGTCATTTTAGAGGTAAATGATTATCTAATTTTGTATGTATATGAGTTTGGTGTTAAGTATTCCATTTGTTCACGTGTGGTGATAATGGAAATGAAAGACGTATTGCATGCATTACTACATCAATTCTTGGTTTTTAAGAGTTAAGCGTTTATGAGAAGTGTAAGTTATTGGAAAGGAAGCATGTGAGTGAAATATGGAAGTTTGCAGTAAACTTTCCATAAATAGAATGTGAAATGTGAAATGAAAAGTTATTTTTAGAAAGTTTAGTAAGTAGCGTTTAAGTAAAAAGGTTTACCCAAATTAGCTTAGGTTTTTGTAGAAAATTAGGGTAATGTAGATAATGATATAATTAATAAATAAAACAAATAATAAAAATATATTTATTAAGGGGTGCGTCCGGTTTTAAAAGATTTTTTTTTAATTATTTTAAGTTATAGTAAAGTTAGGACTCTATTTGGTTAAGTTAAATAAAAAAAACTAGTCATAATTTTCTTTTCTCCCTACCTTGGTATGCCGTATAATTTTACCTCCCCAAAACCCTAAGGAGTCGAAATTTGCTAAGTGATCCAAGAGAATTCAAGAGTTGTGATTTAGGTGCTAAGAATCAAGGTAAGTGTGTTTAATCCTAGTTAATTAATGTATTCATGTAACCCTAATTACGATGGATCTAGGGTTTTAATTAAAATACAGAATGATTATGATATATTATCATTGTAGTATGCTTATGAATGAATTAGTTGCGTATGCATGTTTGTGGTTTGGTTAGATTTGCGTTAAAACTGGATTTAGGGTTGAGCAAAATTTTGGGACGTGTTCAACGAATGTTATCTTGGTGATAAAAACAAATATTAATATGTTTCTTGAGTCTATGAATAATCCAAAAGAGTCTACTTTCCAGAAAATCCGGCCTCAAAGGTTTTTATGGTCGGTAAGTCATTAAAATAATTTTTATACTAAAAGTTATTAAAACAGTAAATACGGGTCAAAATTAGGTCATGTTTGGGAGAGTAAAACCTATATTTAAAAATATAATTAAGCTTAGCCCTTCTACAGTAGTTAAGTTCCATATGTCTATTGATAATCCTGTGAAAATTAGCCTCTGAAAGCATGTTGAAGTATGGTAGTTAGAGTGAAATATTTTTGTGTGCAATTAGATCAGAAATTAGGACAGTTTTGAAGTTTGATTTTATTTGAGTTAGTTATACATGTAAGTAACACTTGGGAATCACAAGGTAGTTAATATACTCATAAATGAACATGGGTGATTTTTGGCATAAATTATGAAGGTCATTAAGTAAGGGTTTTGAGTACATAAAGAGACACTAAAATTCTACAATTCTGATTTAATTATAAGTAGCTAGTGTAAAGTGTTAATGAGATGGTTAAGGTTGGGCATGGTGTTGGGGTGACTCATGATGGCTAGCTAAACCCTTAGACATCCATCATATGTGTGTTACATGGACTAGAGCTTTTAGGTTGGTCGCGTGTAACCGTGTTTATTTATTTGTATAGTTGCGTGTTGAGATTTAGAAGCTGAGTTTCATAGTCCCTCTTTTCACATCGCTTTTAAATTGGGATGGAAATGATGCAAATGGATTTGAAATGTTCTAATTACTGTGATTTTTTTTTTTGAAAGTGTATGGACTTTACTTAGATATTGTATGTTACGTGCTAAATGCTTATGTGTATTTGGATCGGGGAGGGATACGATTCTTGAGAGTCAACATGTTCAACTCACGATAATCTATACACATTGTAAAAGAGATCTATCTTTACTTCTTCCACTAATTAAACCGTGTGCTCACCACGTGATGACTCGGATGAATAACCTTTCTCCAGCAGCTTTGCAATTGTTACAACCCAAAAAAAAAATTAAAAAAAAAACACGATCAACATCTTCATCTCAGACGGTGCCAATCTATACGGTGCACGTGCAACAGGTGCAGCCCCTGGTACTAGATCAATTCGAAACTCTACTTGCCTCGGCGGTGGTAGTCCTAGCAACTCCTCAGGAAACACCTTAGGAATCATGGATTTCTACTTACATACAATTGATCAAATCTCGTTGTATTGCTTTCAAGCTTTTTATGGTGATGCAATGATGGGTCAAATGTTATATCAATTTCAAGAAAATCAACGAGATTATTTTTCAAACGACACATTTAGAGGTCGTTCTCTTGTATCTAGCGCTGTGTATTATGAAGTAGCACCCCAAGTGGTATTCCGCTGCGTTGTGATTTTTGGGGGTGTTACAAAGCCAATCCATACCAATGATGACGTCAAACGTACCAAGCTCAATTGGCATAAGATCGATTTCAAAAAACAAGGTTCACTAAATTCAAAGTGCAACCTTTCAAAACAGTGTTCGTGCTAACTACTCTTCCATAAGCTAACTCTACCTCATAACTAGCTCCTATTTTGACCGAATCGATATCAAGCATGGAACTAAATCTAGTATCCACAAAACTCCTATCGGAACCCATATCGAATAAAATAAAAGCATAGCGGTTATTTAGCAGAAACGTACCAGTAACCACATTCAGACCCTTCAGCTCAGCATCCTTAATAGCATAAGCTCGACCACGAACTTCTCTAACTTCCTCTTGCTTAACCTTCCTTGGGCATCAATTCCTAGTATGACCTTGCTCACCACAATCATAACAAGTTGGAATGGGCAGAGCATTTGCACCCGTGGCAACATTTTTCTCCTTACAGTACCTTAACTTGTGCCTAAGCTTTTCACACTTGTGCACTTGATCGTACATGGACCAGCATGGCGAGTAAAACAACGCTCACACAAAGGAAGCTTTCCATCAGTAGGAGCGGTAACCATGGCTCGCACATTTCCTTGCCTTTGGTTATTCTGCAAAGTTTGACATAAGTTATCCCTTTGGTTGCCCTTACCACTACTATTTCAACTTCGAAATCTCTCACACTTTCGCTTCTTTCCTTCCAAAATTCTTTTATCTCTAGCTTGCGATTTCTGATCCATCAACTTATGAGCCACACGCACAGCTTCGTTCAGGTTAGCCAGCTTAGAAGAAGTAACTTCACCCTTGATGTTATCGGTCAATCCCCGGATGTAAGCATCAACCTTCACTCTTTCTGGCTCAACCATTCTCGGACACATCAATGCAAGCCCATTGAACCTCTAAGTATAGGCCACAATGTTATACTCTTTAACCTTCAAGTTCCATAATTCGTGCTCCATACATTGAATTTCTTGTATCGGACAAAACTCGGCAGTCATTAATTGCTTCATTTTAGTCCAAGGCATTCGGTTCACAGTCTCCAAACCCATGGTTGCAATCTTAGAATTTCACCAAGTCAAACCAGATCCTTGCAATGTTGCAGCAGCTAAACTAACCTTTTTGCCCGCTGCACAATCGCTAATCCCAAAAACACTCTCTGTTTTCTCGAACCATCTTAACAATTCAACAGCTCATTCAGTACCACGAAAAGCAGTAGGATTACACTTCATAAATCCAGAAAGAGTGCACTCACGAGCAACAGGTGCGGCATCCTGACCCCTAGCTGGTCCAGATCCCCTAGCATCATTTCCCACATTCGCATTTCTAGCTCGCTCGGCAGCGATAGCAGCATCGACATTTTCCTTGATCAATCGACGAATAGCAGCTTGTGTCATTGGTGTAGACTTTGGAGGCATGATTCTGTCACGTCACACATAAAACAATCTGATAAGCATTCATAACATGATATACTCATAAATTGGTACAATGACAAATCAATCACAACATCAAGTAGTAATTGAAAGATAGTCATTCATTTTTCATCACAAGAGAATTAATACATAGTTGCATTGTTTCATGAAATGATACAAATCATTACAAATAATAGCACTAATTCTACTAACTAAGGATTCAGTTTAGTGATTACACAACAAAATAACTACAATTGAAACTAAACTACTAAGCATCATGAGGAGATCCTCGAGGCTTAGATGTTGGACTCTTCTCATCTTCAATCAGAACATCGATAGCTTCATTCGGTCTTTCTTCAAACGTAAATCCTTTATGAATCATCTCTTGATAGAACTCATGAGCTCGAACCCTAGTCCAATAGAGATCTCACTCGACTCGTTCGTTCTGCATACGAAGGAATGTGTTGCTAAACCTTAATTCTTCAAGTTCCTTCTTCAATCTCTTACACTCAGCTTTATCCTTAGTATTACCAAGCTTTTCAACCAGCTTTTCCATTGTAGTCGTTCCTTTCTACACTCTAGAACGCACTTTATTACCCAAGTCCAAAATCAACTTACCATAATACTCATCCTTTGCTTTTCCTTTCTTCTCGACCAATGCATGCGCCGTCTCGCGACCACACAATTGTTTTGAAAGAGAAGCCATCCGACCAAAAAGAGAGTTAATGTCCCTTCTCATGAGACCAGGCAATAGACCATCACTGTCCTCATGAAGAAAAGGAGCAGTAGACGATTCACCTACCTCATGGACACTAGCAGGAACAGTCTCATCCTCGTTCACACAGAACAACAAAATGAGCATAGATGATTCACACCTACCTCTGGACATTAGCTAGGAACAGTCTCAGCCCTCAAGGCTCAAGTCAGGATCTTAACCTCCGTCGGCGATCCTCGGCGGAAGGGGTTTCTACCGCTGCCAGGACACAGGTCGGCCACACGTCGGAGGGCATAAGAGGATCCCGACCACTCTTCATAAGTGGTAGGGTAGGAAGCGCAGCGCTGGCTCTATGCGTCATCTTCCCCTCGAGAGTGCAACTTCCATATCATCTTCTTCTTCGTATGAGGGACTTCTCTGCCCGAGCTAAATTCGTCTGTCTTCTAGGTCCGTGCGTCTTACATCTACGAAAGGAAAGGTTTTGGACGATCAAATAGTGAACGAGGACATCGTGAGGTTGATTGTCGGCTCAAAAAATAGGTAAGCCTGGATCAGTGGCCTTCTCGGAGAGTCGATGATCGGTTAAATACGATTACTCATTATGACACGCATGTATCTAGTCGCGTAAGAAGACAGAAATAATGGCTAGCGCAATCTTAATTAGCGTATCACTTGTTTATTATGCGCTGATCTCAACGCTCTATTCATTTGGATCAAACGTAGTCTCTACATACTCAGACTTTCAAAGAGCGCAAACAATCTTATCAAATTAGCATAACTATGTGTACATTCCACATTTGGAAGTTTACATTACTCAGTGCTTGTAATACACTCTAATGATAAATTTATCAACATACCGATTATCACAAACAAAATGCGATTCAGAGCATATCTAATTCTTTCATCACACACACAACATCTATATAATACAACCCTGACATTCCACACCATCTGACACACTCACAAGCGCCAGTTAAATGTAACATGAACACACAACTACACATAACACCACTTACTTACACATCAAGCAGTCAGTGTCTCTACTCTATCTCTATCTAACTCTTGAGCATGCAACACACTTGAGCCAATTTAATTTTACATATGACAACATAAACGAAAATACACCTATAGATAAAATTCAAATAAATTTACCTTTATTTTTATTAGTAACCAATGGCAAACGAGGATCTCGCGCTCACTGTAAAAGCATTATAACACACACTTTTCAAAAAGACTCGACCATAGTTCTCTAGAGAATCTTAGCTCTCACATACCACTCTGTAAACAACCCCACCCAACGTACATTAGATTGCGCAGTGGAATTAGAAATTTGGGTGTTACTAAATAGCACCATTCACCAAGATGATAGAAAATCACCCAAATGAGATGTTTTAACAAACATGTATTCCATTATTATTCAGAGTTAAAATGCGTTTATGGGTCGGTCCCACAATGGGAGATTGGCAGACCGCCGGTCTAGTACACAACATATTGAAAGTAATTGTTACAAATAAAAGACTTGTTTTTAACACAACTTGTAAGGACGCAGTAGTGTTTGAAAGACGGAACACACAAGTAGTCTTTCCAATAATCCATTCACACGCACAAAACACACTCCAACGCATCGTTGCCTTCATTCCTTCGGTACTCTGGGATAAACATTTTTAAAACTTCAACAACAAAGTTGATGAATGGTCGATGGGGGATAGTTTAATAATAATTAAACATTCTTCTTTGAACAAATAATGAGGGTTTATCGGGGGAAAAAACATCATAATTGCATCTATGTATATAAACTTCTTTACCCTTTCACGCATAAGCGCATGACATCGAACAGTTAGACAGTACGAATTGGAATTTCTATATGTTAAAGGTGCACCAAAATAAGGTATTATCGTCTTATTACCTACTACATTCTAAATCAAAATGACCGTACACAGGGTGCTCCTACTGATTCATACCCCAAGACAGGGTTTTCAAAACCAATAGAATCTATTTAATGCATTAGCGTTCACACTCGCAAGGCAATAATGGTTCAATGAAATAAAGAGGACTGTCGACAATCACCACACACACTATGCGGAGACAATCTTGTAATTCGTGTCTAGCATACCATAAAATCATATGTGATTGATTTATAAAACAAATATTATCCCCCTCGTGGGACTTTAAAACAATTAAAAGATTAAATAACGAGACGCTTATGAACTCACCTAAGCAAAGATCCAAGTACAATCAAGCGAAAGTAAACTTTCACGTCTTAACCGCTACTATATATTACCTGTATAGCGGTATGTGACTAAAAGCTAGATAAAATCATATATTGCATACTTGCATAATCACACATATACTATATATATATATATATATATATATAATATATAATATATATATATAATACAATATATATTATAAGATATAAATATATAGAGGAGAGAGAGAGAGTGAGGATCCAGTAAGAATAAATTTAAATAAAAGTGGTGACAGAAATAACTTAAACCACACATTTTGAGATGCTACAACTTGCAATAGATGCATTTTAATCATATTGAGATGCACCATTAGTGTTTTAAAAAGTTAATTTGATATGTAGATGGTGCAAATTGAATTTCATTATTTCGAGGCATGTAGAGGAACAAAAAAGAAGAACAATTCAATGAAAATGCTATCTATTCGTCTAAATAAAATCTAAAAACACATTATAATGCATTATCATGCATCTAAGATTATAGATATGGCAACTAATTTAAGTCGGTGCATCTCAGTATGTGCGGTATAGTTACTTCTTATCCGTTCTATATTAGGAAACTTCTCATTTGAGTCCTATCTATAATAATATTTACGATTACGTATATACAATCATATAACTACAGATCTCCAAGTGCGACGCAAACATTTCCAGTGACGTACCTTAACAATATTACAAAACCACTTTTTTTCCATAAAGCGTTTCCATTATTTCGGAAAGTTTCCAAAAGAAAGGACACACACAATAGTCTGAACTTCAATATTCCGTTATCAAATTAACTAACGTTATGAAATATAAAATAATTTTTATTTATATTTAATAATTTTGATTTGGAGATGGTACTTTGCTATTAAGACTTATATTCCAAAAGTTATCGCAAGTTTGACTTTCAAAAGTCAAAATTCGTAGTTGACTTTTTACCCCAAAATTACTCAACAATAACTCAGTAGACCGTAAACGTTCGTTATTAGGAGTTACAAGGCCTACCTAACAAAACGGACCTTAGAACATCCTTTATCAGTTTCAAAAGCCTAAAATAGATTTCAAAAACTTCTCGACACGCCACAGTCAAGTCAAACTTTCTTGTCAAACAAAGTCAACCCAAAACCCATAAAAACGACTTTTTCAACATAATCCGACTATCAAAATACGCTTAACTAGTCTATTAAATTATATCAAAACCATCAAACTTTAATCAATCACAATATACGCTTTCAATATTTTTCGCACTTGAATCATCTAGCAATAATCATAATACACGCAATATACACAATTTAGCCAACACATAAACATAATTAGAAGCTTACAATGCTATCAAGAAAATCTAACTATGGTTTCCCCTTGCTTAGTGAAATCGAACGCAACCTCAACTCAAACAAACTAACCTTTTTCAATCAATCAACACCAAAATAACACTAATCTAACCACTTTGAATACGCCCTTATACACCAAATCACTAGAACTTGACCAAAAATTCAACTTCCTCAAATCTTAATGCATGTGGGTTTTTATTAGTGGGATTTGTAGCTCTTGAAACAAATATTAAGATGGTATATTTAGATTGTAATGCATGTCAAAAAAATCAACGGATGTGTGTGTGTGTGTGGAGCTATAGTCGGTCGAACAAGAGGTTGGAGGAGGAAGGAGTGAAATTTTTTCTAAAAGTGATAAGTGTGTGCATATGGTGCCTATTTATAGAAAAGATCTTTGGCAAACTTGGCAAAACTAGTCCCTCCATCCTTAATCTCTTTTAAAACTAGTACAAAGCGTTATTTCTTTTATTTAAAATCAGCCAAAGACTCGGGTCACACCACGTTTTTAAATATTTTAAATTCGTCCCACTAAATTTACTTTAAAATGTTTAATAATCGTTAAACCTCGTAAAACACGACTTTAAGAACGGTTTTTACAAAAACTCGAGGAAACGTCGTGAAATACAAAAATAACATATTTACGCTCTCGGAGCAACAAAATATGTTTTTCTGACTTTCTTAGACACTAAAACAAATCGAAACTCAACCACGGATTGAAATTACCTTATCAAAGGAAATTCTCATCAAACCTTATATAACATAAACGACTATAATTATTTACGTAGCAAAAATAATTATCTTAGCTCGGGATAAACATTGACCTAAAACTCGGGTTGTTACATTCTCCCCTCCTTTAGGGAGCGTCGTCCCGGTGCTCAGCTCGACTTATCTGCTTTCCTTGCTTCGTCCTTACTTGTAAAGAGATGAGGGTACTTTTTCTTAATTTGATCCTCACGTTCCCAAGTAAATTCTGGACCTCTTTGCGAATTCCAACGAACTTTAACAATAGGTATCCGACTTTGCTTAAGTCGCTTAACCTCTCTATCAACAACTTCCACTGGCTCTTCAATCACATGCAACTTATCATCAAGTTGAATCTCATCCACCGGAACAACAACATCACCTTCCACTAAACACTTCTTAAGATTCGAAACGTGAAAAGTATTATGAATCCCTTTTAACTCTTCAGGCAACTCCAACGTGTAAGCTACAGGACCAACTCTAGCTAGAATCTTGAATGGCCCAATGTAACGTGGACTTAGCTTTTCGCGCTTTCCAAAATGCACAACGCCCTTCCATGGCGATACCTTGAGCAGTACCATATCACCAACTTCAAATTCTAACGGCTTAGCTCTCTTATCTGCATAACTCTTCTGGCGACTACAGGCAGTCAACAACCGGTTCTTAATTTGGATAATCTTCTCAGTCATATCACAGATCAATTCTGGACCTGTGAGTTGGCTATCCCCAACCTCACTCGAGCATACAGGTGATCTACATTTCCTTCCGTACAAAGCTTCATATGGTGCAGCCTTAATACTTGCGTGATAACTATTGTTATATGAGAACTCGACTAATGGCAAATGGCGATCCCAACTACTTCTAAAGTCAATCACACAGGCACGCAACATATCTTCCAGCATTTGTATTGTCCTTTTACTTTGACCATCCATTTGAGGGTGGTAAGCGGTACTCATATCTAAATTCGTCCCCAACGATTCCTGAAGCGATCTCCAAAACCCTAACGTAAAATGGCTATCTTGATCTGAAATGATCGAAACATGAACACCATGCCTACATACTATTTCCTTCAAATAAATTCGCGTGAGTTTCTCCATACTATCCGTTTTATTCATTGGTAGGAAATGAGATGATTTGGTCAGTCGATCAACAATAACCCAAATCGTATCATACCCACTTGGCGTTCTTGGCAAACCACTCACAAAATCCATAGAAATCCTTTCCCACTTCCAAACTGGAATCTCAGGTTGTTACAGCAACCCAGATGGTTTCTGATGCTCAGCTTTGACCTTCGCACATGTCAAACACTTACTAACATACGTAGCAATATTCGCTTTTATATTTGGCCACCAATATAAAGGTTTTAGATCTTGATGCATCTTGTCCGATCCAGGATGGATGGAATACTTGGATGTAAAACCCCGTATTTAAGGTCGCTACTTAATATGAATTTTATAATTATTTTTTTTTAAATAATTCATTTTATTATCTTAA
>BQNB010096623.1:1228-25579 GCA_026074375.1 Tanacetum coccineum
GTTGATGGCGTGCCAAGTCCGAGGAACTTCCTTTCCTCACATTGTTTGCAACTTATAGGAGTCATTTTGGTATGCTTCTGTCACCCTATAGGGTCCTTCCCACTTTGGACCCAACTTTCCTTGGTCCTCCACCCTGCTGGCTTCGTTCCTTCAGAACACATACTCTTCCGGCTTGAATGACATCGATCTCACCTTTTGATTATAGTATTGTTCCATTTTGGTCTTATACTTGGCTTCTCTTATTGCCGTTGTTTCTCTTATTTCCTGAAGGAGATCCATGTTTAGACGCAACTCGTCCTCATTCTCGTCTTCCCTAATCATCATGGTTCGGTGAGTGGGCATTTCTATTTCCGCTGGTATCCCGGCTTCACTTCCATATGTAAGGCTGAAAGGCGTTTCGCCGTTGCTTTGCTTTAGGGAAGTACGATGGGCCCAAACTATATTGGGTAGCTCGTCGACCCATCATGCCCTCTCTCTTCCTAGCCTAGCCCTGATTCCTTCCATCAGACTTTTATTAGCCCTTTCTACCAGACCATTTTCCTGTGGGTGAGCCACCATCGTGTTCATCTGTTTAATGTTTAGGCTCTCGCATCAGCCTTTGAATGGGTTATTGACAAATTGGGTTCCGTTATCCGTGACTATTATCTGCGAAAGCCTAAACCGGCACACGATGTTGTCCCATACAAACTTCTTCATGTCTTTCCTGGTAATCATGTCCAACGGTTTTGCTTCGATCCACTTTGTGAAGTAATCGATGGTTACGATGACGAACTTCAGCTTTTCGAAGGATTGGGGCAGGGGCCCAAGGATGTCCATTCCCCATTGGTAAAATGGCCATGGAGCCATGATTGAAGTCATTAGCGTTTTGCGATGCCTTAGCACCGGGGCACGTATTTGACATAAGTCACATTTTTGCGTCACATTTCTAGCATCCATGTGCATAGTTGGCTGATTCGTTAAAATCAATATATATAATATATAAGCAAATCCCAACCAATTTCCTTTGACCAAGACAAGAAGTCAAAATTCACAAAATCGTGATGACATAGTTGGCCTGTTAGGGACCGCACACACCTTAACATGGGCACAAAATAACGCCTTTCTTAAAGATCACAACCTTCCCTGAGGAACATACTTATTTTATTTTTAATTCTTAGGGCCCTCCTTTCCCCTCCTTGTCTTTTGGCTATACCTTCCTTCAGACAGACAAACGTAATATGGGCGTCATCTATTTGTCTTCTTCCTCCTCCACGATATCACTTACCTCCTTTCGGTTGGAAGTCGATTTTGTAGGTGTGTTTTGGTAGATTTGTGGGTAGGGTGTTTGGCTCAGCCAGCACTTTGACTAAGACTTTTTTTCATGAGGTTATCAAACAGCATGTGTAAGGCCAGCTACGTAAAATGTCCAGCCTTCTGTTTAAGTTGTCTGGGTATGTTTTTGGATGGCAAAACTTTTAAATTCGTGGCTATGAACCTCTTTTGTTATATTTAGGCAGGTACTATTTCACACAGAACATAGCTGGTGGCTGCTTGGTAACATATAACTTCCGATTGGATCATGGCTTGCCACTAACTTCTAGTTGACCATCACATCAATATCTCTACCTATCATTTTCTCGCCATACGGAGCCCTGCGAGCAGAGCCTCATATTCCTGCCTCATTGTTCGTGCTTGTGAAGTTCAGACAGAGAGCATATGTGAACTCTACCCGCTCGGGCGATGAGCCACTAGTCCAGCTTTGGACCCTTTACTATTTGATGTACCATCAGTGAAGAGAGTCCATTTCACACATCATCCTTATTTTTGCACCCCGCTGGCAATCAAAAGAATTTCTCGACAGGGTTCCCAAGGGGGGGGGGGGGAGGGGGGGGGGGGGGGGGGCCCCCCCCACAAGGGGGGAAAAGGGGGGGGGGGGGGAAAAAAAAAAAAAAAAAATGTGGAATATGTATAAATTATAATAGTAATGAAATTGGATGGTGTTGAGTGGATATTTGTTGTTTGTAGGAAGAAATAATATATGTGTTAAGTGGCAAAGCTTAAAGTTGATTTAGATTTTGTATATTTGCATTGAGTGGTTGATCAGTTATGAATTGGATGGGTGAGGCCTCAAAATACCCTTCGTAACCTCCTAACAGTGTTAACATAGATAGGGCCAACTTTTCCAAGGGGGCATAGTTCCTTTCGGCCTCATTCAACTCCTATTGACATAAGTGTATCAACATTGCTTTCCCTTTTTTCTTTTCTGTCAACAACACCGCACTTACGGCCTTTGTTTGCCGCGCCAGGGTATCGCTACAATGTTCTTCCTTACAGGTTGATTTAACAACGTAGCTCTTCTATGAATTTCTTTCTCATTTCATGTGAAAAGCCTTTTTCCTCCGTGTTTTCAGTCCATCGGTATTGATGAGGTATAGTCCCTCACCCCTAAACACCCGGACAGAAGGAAAGTAAGCTTAGATATTGTGGCTAAAACTAGCACACTAAAACACAAAGAAATGCTCTGGAGAATCTGACTTGTCGAAGGACACGTCCAGGGTCTGAGTCAATCACCAGTACTATCCGGAGAAGCCGGTGATTCGAAGGACGCACCAGGTCCGGAGTTATTAGCTTTGTCCAAATGCAGCTGTATCCAAGGATACTCCGACAAAGGTATAATCCTTACAAAGGACCACAGTCCTTGGTATGACACATGGCTGACAGTTCGTACCAAGAGAGAGAGCCCCACGGTTATGTCTTGTAGTGAATCCCAAATAGTATAAAGGGAGGGCTCATTTCCCCAAGACGACACACAACACCTACTCCGGACCATACTTTATATTCTACACATTTATCTCATAACATCATACTTACTCTTATGCTGGAGTTGGTCTCGGATTCACACCCCGGGGCGAGCTAACGGTGTTATTTCTTATTTTCAGCTAGAAGACGAAGGATTAAGCTCCGGAGGAACCAAGTTGAACCCAGTTTCTATCACTGCTGAGGTCACTTTTACCAAGCCAAAGCAGCCCACGTAAATTTACCTCAACATTTGGCGCCATCCGTGGGACCCGGCATCCCAATCTACCCGAGCCTGACAAAAAAGGGAAAAACATGACTGACTCACAGTCACCGGAGGAAGGGGTCCAAGGGTACTACCAGTATTCAGGGTGACGAGACCACACCCGTGGTCCGTTGCATCCTTTTCGCCTGACAACGGCCACCCTTCTCCTACTTTTGTTAGTCAGATAGAAAACATATTAAGGACGATCAATGTAAAACCAAATAAAAGGCCAGGGTTAGAGAAGAAGCCCTATCCACCATCCTTACCAGAACAAATATTTGCAACGAAAACTTAACAAATGGCACAGGTTCCAAAGAGAAGCTCCGGAAAGCAAAAACTCAATATATTGTGATGGAAATAGAAATAAATGAAATGGAAGAAGGTGAAATTGGAAGTCTGGATGGGTGATATGAATTGGAATTAGGGAGTATGTACAATTCACATGTTTAGCTTGTTAAAAATTAAATATTGCAAGTTTTCAAGGGGGATTATGGGTGATAGATAATGGAATAAAATATGTTGGCGTATGTTGATTATAAATGAATTTTATGGGTGATTAATGTGTGGATGTGTTCAATGGTGTTGGGTGATAACTATATAACGGAGGAAATAAAACTGAAAATAAAGAATAATGAAGTGTACCCCAAATACCATCCATTCATCATAATCATGGGAATACTAGACCAGATAAGATACACCTCAAATGACACCACAGTACTCTACCACCTACCCCCATCCGATCACGATGTTTCAACACCAACATTCCTCCACAACAAAAACAACAAATTAACACGACATCACCGATCCCAGCATTGTTCATACTCTTCCCCACTGTCCAACCTAAGCTCCACGCTGAAGCACCAAATCCTTCCATACACCAACCCCACAACCTGTAACTATCCATTTAGACACTACCCCCATGTTACTCGCATTTCAGATACAACAGCTCAACTCCATTTCCTCTCTAAACACCACTCCAATTCCACTCAAACATAACAAATCCACGTTCACATTACAACTATCAGTGATGACAGCCTATGAATGTTGTGATTTTGATTCACCTCCACAAGGTAAACAAAAAAGGTATAAATGAAAAAGACTAGAACAATCCGAGCAATTTTGGCTCAAACAGAACCATCATAGAATGATTAGAGAAGTACAAACAAGAAAAGACCCGCGAAAAAATTGGCACAATGGTTGGACTAATGAGATAACGATTCCTTCAAACGCCAAGTGTGTCACTATTCGACTCTCCATCATACTTTGATTGTACTGATCAAAGGAATCTGGTCTAAAGGATCTATGTTGATGGAGGAAGCTCCTCTGAAGTTATGTATAAACATTTTTTCCGAAACTTAAGAGCTAAAACAAGGGCAAAACTTAAAGAATCCCGAATGCCGTTAGTGGGATTCTCCGGTGAAGTAAGTTACCCAATCGGAACCATCAATCTAAATGTGACTATGGGGGAACCGGAAAGACTCCAGACTATACCAATGGAATTTGCAGTCGTTAAAAGCCACTCCCCCTATAACGTCATATTGGGATGAACCGGTCTAATAAGTTTAAGGGTTGTGGCCTCCACTATCCACTTAATGATAAAAATTCCCCACCGCCAGTGGGATTGCAACAATGACAACCAGGAGAGAAACCCTCTACGAATGCCGGAGGATAGAAGAAGCACAAGGACCGGCCCTGGAAGGGAGGATCACCTTTCCCTGAATACAAGCACCTGATTCCGAAGGAACGACCAGTACGGGCAGAGAAGAAAGTCAAGGGCAGACAAACAAAGCAGGGGAACCTGAGGACACCATACAACCGCCACCAGTCCCATATAAGGAAATCACTCAAACAGATGAAAAAGATGAGGAAGAGGATGAATCACTTGAGAAGTCGCTCGAAAGCAAGCCTCCCGAGAAAGTGGTTATTCATAACGATTATCCGGACCAAACTATTACAATCGGAGGAAACTTATCCACTAAATACAGATCCATACTTATAGAAGTACTACGTAAACATGTCGATGCTTTTACTTGGACTTTGGCAGACATGACCGGAATTCCCCGCTTTGTTGCAAAACACGAGCTCAAGACTTACCCCCACATAGAGCCTAGGGTGCAAAGGAAACGGAGCATAGCTCCGGATAAAAGAAAAGTAGTAAAAGATGAAGTGGCAGAGTGGCTTAAAGCCAGAATAGTTAGAAGGGTACGATACCCCACATGGGTAGCCAATCCTGTTCTAGTCAAAAACCCAGACGGCAGCTGGAGGATGTGCATCGACTTTAAAGACTTGAATAAAGCCTGTTCGAAGGACCTATACCCTTTGCCAGAGATTGACTGGAAGATCGAATCCCTAATGGGGTTCAAGTATAAGTGCTTCCTAGACGCCTACAAGAGATACCACCAAATACAATTGGCCTAAAAAGATGAAGAGAAAATAGCATTCCATACCGACGAGGGAGTCTTTTGTTACACAAAAATGCCCTTTGGACTAAAGAATGCCGGAGCAACATATCAAATATTGGTTGACACCATCTTTGAAGGGCAAATGGGGAGAAACTTGGAAGCATATGTGGATGACATGGTCATCAAAAGTAAGACAGGGTTGGAAATGATAAAGGATGTTGAAGAGACACTGTTGACACTAGAAAAGGGAAACATGAAGTTAAACCCCAAAAAATGTTCCTTCGGAATGGAAGAAGGCAAATTCTTAGGATATATAGTTACTTCTGAAGGAATCAGAGCGAATCCAGAGAAAGCAAAGGCTATGGTAAACATGCCCTCACCAAGCAACCTGAAACAAATACAGCGGCTAAGCGGTAAACTTGCCCCCTTGAACAGATTCCTCTCCAAAGCAGCGGAAAAGGCCCTACCATTTCTGGATACACTCAAAAAATGTATAAATAAGAAGGATTTCTATTGGACGACAGAGGGTGAAGAAGCATTCCAGAAAATGAATGTTGAGTTTAAAGATCTAGGCTTAGTCTAGGATTAACAACATCAATGAACATAAAATATGTATAGCAGAATTAACATGAATTAAACATAAAACAAAATATTGTAACAAGGGATTTACCAAACATTCACCAGATGCGCTTTAATATAATTTGATCAAGATAATACGGTTTACATCAATGAACTTAACAGGGATCAAGGAAAACCTTGATTACCTTGAGGCTAACACCAACTCTATACTAGACGTCTACATCTTCTGTGTAACACGCACACTTTTCTGGATATATAAAACATATGCTTATGATCTCTTATATAGGGAGAGTTCAATGACTTACAAATGGAGGGTGGGGGGGAGATAATAAATACAATAAGGAAACTGGAAATCTTTTAATCTTTATCTTTATTCTTCTTGCGCAAAATCTTTTAGTATTTTTTTGATATCTTCCATCTTGTAAGAATATACTCCACCGCTTGAAGAATCTCTTATTGTCGATTTAGGTCCTTTTCCTTTAAGTTCTTCTTGTTTCATTCTTGTTTTGTCTTATCAACTCAAATATAATTCCCAACAATCTTCCCCTAGTTGATAATGACAAAACCAAATAAGCATAAACTTCCCCTAAATTTAATATAGAATGAAACTTCCCCTTAAGCTACCAAGGATCTATAAGTTGCAAATCATCAAATCTTATTCCCCTTTTTGTCATCATCAAATAGGAGACTAAAGTATGCAACTTTGATCTTCACAACTATGAACCAATATTACACTTCTAATTCAGCCTTCCAACAACTCAAATTGCCCACCATTACGCACCATAAGAAAAATGAACTTGAGCAGTAGAAACTTACACTAGCAGTAGTAACAAAGGCTAGCAGTAGTAAAAACCTTCACCTTGATGTAGCATATAAATGGTTAAACATTTTAACATTAAGCTTCCCCTGAAACCCATATGTTAACCATTTCTTGAATCTTTAAATTCTGTAGGCTCTATGTAATGATCACTGATGAAGAAAACTAAGTATTACCAATTTGATGCTGAAGTAGAATAACCCAAACTTGTATCTTATGTCTTGCACTATAATATGATAAGAACTCATAATCTTCTTCTTCGTTTTATGAGTAGACCTCGATCTCTTGATAAATCCGCATGCCTTACATGAGTCAATGACCACGTGATAGTGAATACATGTGAGTACTACAATGTATCTCCTTACAATAGGTAAAAACTAGTTTTTATCAAGTTTTCATCATAAACCATATATAACCAAACAAGTTATCTCTAAAGTATTACACTCACTTTAAGATATGATAAAACACAAACCAAATAATTCCACTTCATCTTCAAATAGGTGATAAACAACCTTCTTCGTAACCACATCTTCAATAAATCCAAAATACAAGCCTTTAAACTTTTAAACCAAAAAAAAATCTTCCTCTTAAACGATGCATCGTGTTCAATCCGAGATCCAAAACTATGTGTTGTCCGATATCGTACAAACCAAGCAGTTGTAACTTTTTATCGAATAACATTAACAGTTGTAATTACCTTTTCTCGGACGAAGCTAACAGTACAAACCTTCTTCACTCGAACAGTTGTAACAAATCAGAATCACAATTGAAGCAGTATGAACAATACACAAACGGTAGTATTAATTCCCTTCTTGTATTCTCGTGTAATGGCATTATTAAAAAACCATGAAGCCCAATTGTTCTCATAAGCCCAAACTTGCTCGAACAATACTATATTCAAAGGCAGTAGAAACATGTGAAGGCAGCATTAATACATTCGTTCAAACAGTACTAAGTCATCACTTTATGTGTTGGCAGTAGTAACCTTGTATACTAATCCAATCAATATACACACACATATCTTTCCTTATATCATGCAACCCTTTTTAGACCAAACAGTATCACACTAGTACTCCATGTGCGAACAATATCTTGAGCCCAAACAGTACCTTCAAGTACTCAAACAGTATAAAGTATGTATAAAGTGGAACAAGCAGCAGTAGCCTTCACGTGCCCAATTTACTTTTAATATCTCTTTTGCAAAACATGAAGCTGCTTTCCTTTGTGTACGAAAAATATTAAGATTCCATGTGCATAAGTAGTTTTATCCCTCATTGGGCCCAATATAGCTCACATGTTAGATGCGTATATACATGATATAGTACATATATCAGAAACAAGATGGGTCTTCAAAAACAAGACATATGAAAAGGGAATAGTGATTAGGAATAAAGCAAGGTTAGTTGCACAGGGTCATAGCCAAGAAAAAGATATTGATTATGAAGAAGTGTTTGCACCTGTGGCAAGAATTGAGGCAATAAGATTGTTTTTGGCCTATGCTTCTTTTATGGGTTTTCTTGTATATCAAATGGATGTAAAGAGTGCTTTCTTATATGGAACCATTAAGGAAGAAGTCTATGTGACTCAACCACCAGGATTTAAAGATCCTGACCATCCAGACAAAGTTTACAAGGTGGTCAAGGCACTTTATGGGTTGCATCAAGCACCAAGAGCATGGTATGAAACTTTGGCAAACTATCTGTTGAGCAATGGGTTTAAAAGAGGCAAGATAGATCAGACATTATTTATCAAGAAGCAAAAAGGAGATATTTTGCTTGTACAGGTCTATGTAGATGACATTATCTTTGGCTCAACAAATAAGGAGTTATGTACTGGTTTTGAGAAGCTAATGAAAGATAAGTTTCAGATGAGTTCTATGGGAGAACTAACTTTCTTTCTAGGGTTACAAGTACAACAGAAGGAAGATGGAATATTTATCAGTCAGGACAAATATGTAGCTGAAATTTTGAAGAAATTCAACTACTCTGATGTGAAGTCTGCTTCAACTCCTGTTGATTTGGAAAAACCTTTGGTCAAGGATGGAGATGCTGATGATGTTGATGTACATCTCTATAGATCTATGATTGGGTCTTTGATGTATCTCACTGCATCTAGACCAGATATCATGTTTGCAGTATGTGCATGTGCTAGATTTCAAGTTACTCCTAAGACATCACATCTCTTAGCAGTCAAGAGGATTTTTAGATATTTGAAAGGCAAACCAACTTTAGGCCTTTGGTATTCTAGGGATTCTCCATTTGAACTGGTTGCTTATACTGATAGTGACTATGCTGGAGCAACTCTTGATAGGAAGTCTACAACTGGAGGTTGTCAGTTTTTGGGAAACAGGTTGATATCTTGGCAGTGTAAAAAGCAAACTGTGGTTGCCACTTCTACAACTGAAGCTGAATATGTGGCTGCTGCTAGTTGCTGTGGACAAGTACTCTGGATTCAAAACCAATTGCTGGATTATGGGTATAATTTCATGAACACTGTCATTAATATTGACAATAACAGTACTATCTGCATTATTGAAAATCCTGTTCAACATTCTAAAACAAAACATATAGAGATTAGGCATCATTTTATAAGAGATTGCAACACTAAAAAGTTAATACAAATGGTTAAATTCATAATGATTATAATGTTGCCGATTTTCTTTACAAAGGTTTTGATGCAGAAGATTTCAGTACTTGGTTCTCAAGTATTGGAATGCTTACTCTTAAATGTCTATATCTCTTTATGTTTTTGTAAAAGTTTTGTAAAGGATTAATACTGTTAGTTTTCTCAATTAATACTGCTAAGTATAATTAAAATGCTAGTTATACTTAAGACTGCTTGTTAAAACTGTTAGTCATACTTAATGTTGTCAATAAGAAATACTTTGTATCTTGTATTTTTGTGCTATGGACTAACATCTGCAGGTAACGCATATTGAATATCTGATGTTGAATGCTTCACCTTTGAAGAAATGTTTGAGCGAAAGTTAATGATCTTGGATCACAGTTTTTAATTTTTATTCATGGGTTATGCATAAATATGGATCCTCATGAATTCCCACATGTCTATCTAGTCTTTTCTAGTGTGCTTGAGATTAATAGTAGCATGTTGTTGTATAATTATTGAAGACAGAGTTAATACTGTTAAGCAGAAAATTACTATTGCCAGGCAAAAGTTAATGCTATTGAGATGACTTGGGTGCCAAAGTTACAATTGTTGAGCAAAATTCTTATCTCTTGAAGCATTGTTTAAGGGGAGCTCTATTATGTCAATATGCAGTCAAGTATGGATGGTAGGATATGTTTTATCAAAAGTATGTTCAAAAGAATCAAAAACATCTAGACATATCAAAAGAGGTCGGGACACCAAGATACCTCAGTCTAGTAGTCCCCCTAAAAAAGGTTGGTGATGAGGATGTCCATAAGGAGTTGGGTGACAGAATGGAAAGGGCTGCCACTACTGCTTCTAGCTTAGAAGCAGAGCAGGATAGTGGTAACATCAAATAAGACCCAATCCATGGCAACACTTAACGAATTAACTCCTTAGGGAATTGGTTTAGATAGTGGTCTCAGGTGCCAAGATACCATATTGGGGGATGTGAATGCTCAAACTTGGTTTGAGATTACATCTAAACAGTCCAATGATCCACCTCTCTCAAGAGGTTACACACTTGGAAGTGGGGAGGACAGTATGAAACAATTGGAATTGATGGAACTTTGTACACAACTGTCATATAAAAACAGAAAGAGTGTCTTGGTGAGCCTAAAAGAAATGAGAGATTAAGTGAGCGTAAAAATAGAAAGAGTGATGTGTGCATAAAAACATAAATAAGTGATTATGTGAGTAAAAGAAATGAGAGATAATGTGAGCATAAAAACAGAAAGAGAGCTTGTGAGAATCAAATTTGATGATGACAATTGATTTTTGGATTGACATTTTGGTAATTACTGGTGTTTTGAAGTTAATGCTGCTAAGCATACAGTTTCTACTGCTGGTATACTTTAATGCTGCTAAGCTTATGTTGATGTTGTTGGGTTCAGTTAATGCTGTTAGGCATATGTTAATGCTGTCAGTTCAAGTTCCTGCTGCTGAGGGTGAATTTATAAATACTTCGATTCAGGGTTTCATTTACTTCCTTATTCGATTTTATTCATTCAAACACTCTCTAAACATAAACCCTAACTCAATTTTCATCTTTGATCATCAAAATCATCATTATGTCAAGCCCTAAGTTTGCTGAAATGCACAATGTGGTCGCGTTCTTGGAAAAACCTGTAGAAAGTGATGGGTTTGCAGAGATTATTGATTTCTTGAAAGCAAGTTCTGTTCATTATGCTTTAACGGTCAATCCAATCATCTACACATCCTGTATTGAACAATTTTGGGCAACTGCCAAGGTACAGACAGTTAATGGAGTGCGTCAGTTACAAGCCCTAGTTGATAAAAAGAGGGTTATCGTTACGGAGTCAAGCATTAGGAGAGATCTTCACTTGGATGATGCAGAAGGTACTGATTGTCTTCCAACTGTTACTATTTTTGAAGAACTGGCACGTATGGGGTATGAAAAGCCTTCTCAAAAGCTTACTTTTTATAAAGCCTTTTTCTCTCCACAGTGGAAGTATTTCATTCACACTATTACACAATGCCTTAGTGCTAAATCCACTGCATGGAATGAGTTCAGTTGTTCAATGGCTTCTTTGATCATATGTTTGGCAACAAATCAGAAGTTTAATCTGTCTAAGTACATTTTTGATGCTATGGTGAAACACTTAGATGGAGGGGTCAAATTCTTGATGTATCCACGTTTTCTACAAGTTTTCATTAATCAACAACTTAGAGATATGTCAACTCATAAGAAGATCTTTGTTAATCCCTTTCACACAAAGAAAGTTTTTGCTAATATGAAGAGAGCTGGTAAAGATTTTTCTGGGAAGATAACACCCGTATTTGATACTATGATGGTTCAACCTTCTGAAGAAGTGGGTGAGGATTCAGATTATCCAACTGATTCCACTCAAGTACCCATTCTTGATTAACCATCTACATCCTCTAAACTCAAGAAGAAACAACCATCTAAGAAGACTCGGGACAGGAGTACAGAGGTTATCAAGATGAGACAAGAATGGGGAAAGTGTACCCAACCTTCCATTGATCCGCAACTAGTGGTGAGGATAACATGCAACTAACTGATTTGATGGTTTTATGTACCAAATTGCAAACACAGGTTCTTGATTTAGAAAAAGCAAAGGATGCTTAAGCAAAGGAGATTGCTGCTTTGAAGAAGAGGGTTCAGAAGTTAGAAAGGAAGAAGACTTCAAGAACTACAGGTTTGAAGAGACTCAAGAAGGTTGGTATTACTAGAAGAGTTGAGTCCTCTGACGATCAGGAGAGTTTGGGTGCTCCTGAAGATGCATCCAAACAGGGGAGGAGTATTGCAGATATTGATTCTGATGTTGAAGTAACTTTAGTTAATAAAACTCAAGACAGACAGGATGATGAATTGATGTTTGATACTAGAGTTTTGGATACTGATTACATGCCTGTGGAAGCAAAAGTTGATGAGAAAGATGAACAAAGTACTAAGCTTGATGATAGTACTGCTGGTGAAGCAGTTACTACTGCTAGTGTTGAAGATAGTGCTGCTCCTACAACTGTTAAAGATAGTGCTGCTCCTACAACTATTGAAGATAGTGCTGCTCCTACAACTATTGAGGAAATCACTAGCTCAGGACACCTTATTCAGATTAAGAAGCTAAGCTAAAGTTGATTACTACTATGCTATAACAGAACAATACAAGACCTAAGGCTAAAGGGGTAGTAGCACAGGAGCCAAGTGAGTTCAGAGTTTCACAAAAGGCATCAACTTAATTTCTAAAGACAAAAGAAAGGTATTATGATTAAGCCTGAAGTTCCTTGATAAGAAAAGATCAAAATTGCATTTATGAACAAAAATTGCAAGAGATATTCAAGCTAAGTTGGATGCTGAATTAATAAAAGAACAAAAGCTAGCAAGGAAACAAGAAGAACAAGCTAACATAGCATTGATTGAGTCATGGGAAAATACACCCAAGCTATGATGGAGGCTGCTATTATTACTGGCTGAATAGGACTCCATCAAAAGAAAGAGAGAGTTGACAGATGAGGAAAAAGGAAAACTATTTATGAACTAATGGAGAAAGAGAAACAAACAAAAAACAAACCAGTTTGATGCTCTTAGAGCACAAGAAAGCTATTCGGAGTGATGGTATTAATGAAATTAATATGCTTAATCTTTTGCCAAATGTTAATTCTATTTATAATGTTAACTCGGGAAGACAATAAAGACACTTTGATCAGATCAAGGAGGCGAATATATTAGCCAAGAGTTTAAAGATTATATGAAATTTTGTGGAATTGTCCAGCAGCTTATACCTTCAGACACGCCAGTCTGAAAGGAGGAATCGTACTTTGTTAGACATAGTTCGACAAATGATAAATCTTACAACTTCGCCGTTATCCTTTTGGGATTATGCTCTAGAGTTTGTCGCACGCATTCTCAATATGGTTCTAACCAAGAAGGTTCATAAGACACCATGTGATTTATGGTATGGAAAAGTTCCTAACTAGTCTTACTTAAAGGTCTAGGGTTGTGAGGCTATTATGAAGAGAGATACGCCTGAAAAACTCCAACAAAGATCTGTTAAGTGTATCTTTATAGGATACCCAAAGGAAACGATGGGTTACTATTTCTACTTTCCACCTGAAAACAAAATAGTTGTTGCAATGTATGCTGAGTTCTTGTAGAAAAATCTCATATCTCAAGAAATTAGTGGGAGTGCCGTAGAACTTCAAGAAATTAAAGATGAAGATACATCACCTTCTGAAATCACTAGTGAAATTCCTATGGAGGCTGAAGGTTTCGAACCACCTCAAGAGGAATTGATTCCCGTTCTTAGGTCTGTATGGACATATCGAGCTCCTGAACGCTTATGTCTAAATGTAGAATTAAAAGGGCATAGTTTAAGGGATTTTAATGAACCCACTAACTATAAAGCTAAAATGTTAGATCCGGAATCTAATAAGTGGCTCGATGCTATGAATGCGGAAATGCAATCCATGAAGATAATAAAGTTTAGCGCTTGGTTGATCTTCCTCCTAATTGTAAGACTGTTGGGAGCAAATGGCTTTTTAAGAAAAAGACTGACATGGATGTCATTGTACACACCTATAAAGCTCTTCTTGTAGCAAAGGGTTATACTCAAACCTACATGGTTGATTATGAAGAAAAGTTCTCACCCGTTGCTCACATTAGAGCTATTAGGATTCTTATAGACATAGAGGCGTTCTATGACTATGAGATATGGCAAATGGATGTCAAAAGTACCTTCTTAAATGGTTATCTTGATGAAGATATTTATATGGTTTAACCGAAAGGTTTTGTTGATCCTAATCATCCCAGGAAAGTATGCAAGCTTCAAAGATCCATTTATGGTCTTAAGTAAGCATCAAGGAGCTGGAATAAAAGATTTGATGAAGAAATCAAAAGGTTTGGATTTACTCAAAATCTTGATGAGCCATGTTATCAAAAGGCTAGTGGAAGTAATGTTTCATTCCTCATCTTATATGTCGATGACATAATCATCATGGGGAATTACATTCTAAGTTTACAAAGTGTAAAGACATATCTTGGAAAATGTTTCGCCATGAAGGATTTGGGGAAAGTGGCATTTATTCTTGGAACAAGATCTACCGAGATAGGTCGAAGCGATTAATTAGACTCGGTCAAAGTGCTTACATGGATTAAATCTTGAAGAGATATAGGATGGATAATTCCAAGTGTGGTAATATCCCCATGCAAGAAAGACTTGACTTGAATAAAACACAAGGTGCTTCTACACCTGGAGAGGTGAAGCGTATACAAAATGTACCTTATGCTTCGGCACTAGGTTTCATTATGTATGCGGTTAGATGCACTAAACCTGATGTTGCGTTCGCGCAAAATATAAAAATCCGTTTTCAACAGAATCCAAGAAAATCACACTGGACTGCTGTGAAAACCATTCTTAAGTATTTAAGAAATACTAAAGAGATGTTCTTGATTTATGGTAGAAATCCTGAAGCTGAACTTAGAGTTGTTTGCTATTGCAATTCTAGATTTGAGACTAATAAAGATAAATAAAATCTCTGACAGGATACGTCTTCATTTTGAACGGAAACGCAGTAGACTAGAAAAGCTCCAAGTAAAGTACTACTGCAATGCCTGCTACATAAGCTGAATTACATAGCTACTTCAGAAGCAGAGATGGAAGGTGTTTGGAGTAGGAAGTTTATTTCAAGGCTTGGTATAGTACCAACAATAAACAAACCTATTAAGATGTTTTGCGACAATTCAGCTGCACTTCTTATCGCCAAGAAACCGGGGGTTCAGATGGGTGCCAGACACTACCATAGAAGACACCTTCTCAAAGTTTACACATGTGATAATCTAGCATATCCTTTTACGAAGGCTTTACCAAAAGAAAAGCTTACTCAATATGCTAAGAGCATGGGACTTCGTTTAGCTAGTTTTTTTCATGTAGATTTGTGTTTAGTGTTTGGTTAAGGGATTTTAAGACAATTTTATTAATGATAAAAATACGAGGTATGAAGTTATATTTAATATAAATTATGTCCTATATTTGTATGTTTAATCCGTGAATAATATTTTTATTATTCTAAACTAATCCGTTGTCGATCAACAATATGGGAATATTGTTGAACTAAGACAAGTCTGAGTGATTGGTGATATCTTGGATATTAAAGTAAGTGTCCGCCAAACTCACATGATATTCATAAGATGAATATTGGATTTTCCCAACTATCACTTTATGGATCAACATCATTAAGTGAATCTTGTGAGTGATTTTAATTTACTAAATTCTTATACTTGAGATGCAAGTAGGTCTTGCATGTGTGAATTGTCCTTCTTGATTTAGTTTAAGTTATCTTGAAAATGATAGCTAATAAAGACTATTTCAGAAGTGATTATAAAGCATGGTAACATGACACTTGTAGTCAATATAGAATTTATGCCTTCAATAGTTGAAGTATGATGCCACTGGGCCCCTTGTAAGGATAATCAGATGTATGCTTGGCCGCGCCCAAAAATTCATGAAGAAGAGTCTCGATGAGTTTTGGTAATCTTGGTTAATCATATATACGAGAAACAGAATCGTTAAATAATGGAATGACTTTGATCCATATCCATTTTTAACACGGTATCAAAAACAAAGGGATTGTGAATTCATAAATCATTTCGTCTGTGACTTTATGAAACCACACTCAGGTATTCCTGGGATTATTGGTGTGTTGCTAGACGTTTACCAATGTTATTATATGATTTGAGACATGTCTAAGTGGGAGCTGTTGGGATATGTACATATATGAAATAGTATATGTCCGAGAAATTACGTAAGCCTATGGAGACGCACACATTTACTCAAAGAATATGTTTATTAATGTAATTAATATATTGTACATTAATTATAGTAATATACTTCACAAAATATTAAACGGTCTTTAATTACAACGTTAGACGTTAAAACTAATTAAAATATATTAACAAGTGAAGGACTTGTTAGTACAAAAACCAAACCCGTGGGGTGTTATTTGTGACCGGTCGAACAAGAAAAGAAGGAGGGGTCGGAGTGTCGTTTCTAGTAAACAAGAGGAGGTGTTCTAGTCTAACTTGGAAAACAAGTTTAGATGCTATATATACACTCTTAGCTTCATAAAAGATGAACGACATATATGATAACTCAAAATTCCCTTCGACACAATTATAACGTCAGATATATGATATTAAAAGTCAATCGACTGATACGATGTTAACAACGTAATACTCATGTGCATGATTGATATTGATATAGCATGTTTGATATGGATATATTAATCGGTGCATGAATATTACACATGCATGCCCAACAAAGTTTGGTAAAACTTGTTGGCTATATTCATTCTGATATCTTCTGTTCGACATAATCGAAACCTTTAAGGTTTCGGTTTTAAAACAAGAACAATAGTGTTGAGTTGTTTTAATCGTGAAGGAAGGGCTAGCATCCTAGCGTACCTCCGTGACGTGTAGTGTGTGTCGATGTAGAGGGATTATTCTTTGATCCTAGTGGTTCGCGTGGTATTAGCTGTATACACACGCGTATATTAAAGATGGTGGTTTCGTTAATTGCTAAAAGGTACACGTCATCAATCTCTTTTTTAATTATATATTCTATGTCAAAAGTTCAATATTGACCCAATATTTGTCATAGACTTAATGAACCAATCCTAGCCACTCATTTTTTCATCAAAAATATAAAAAAAACCCACTTTCCACCTCTTTTTTAAAAATTAAATATCTCACACACTGTTAATCGTTACGCAAAACAAAACATATCACCGCGACGAGAATTAAATTATTTTTATATAGAGGGGCGACACTATGTACTTTCGACAAACTTTATTTTATGATTTTATGAAGTCATATACGATTTTATGAAATCATATATGATTTATGAAATCATATATGATTCGTTATACGAATCACATATGAATCATATATGATTTTCGCAATTCGTGACTGAAACAAAATTGAAAAAAAGTTCGTCGGAATCACAAATCATATATGATTTCATGAAATCATATATGATTCGTTATACGAATCATATATATGATTTTCGCAATTCGTGACTGAAACAATTGAAAAAAAGTTCGTTAGAATCACAAATCATATATGATTTCATGAAATCATATATGATTCGTTATACGAATCATATATGATTTTCGCAATTCGTGACTGAAAAAAAAATCGAAAAAAAGTTCCTCGAAAGTATATCGTGTCACCCGTCTACTGAAAGATAAAAAAATACTCGTCGCGATGGTGTATTTTTTGTCGTGTGACAATTTACCGTTTGTAAGATATTTTATTTTTAAAAAAGAGGTGGAAAGTAGTTTTTTTTATTTTTGATTAAAAAATAGATGGTTGAGATTGATTCATTGGATCTATGACAAATAATTGGTCTATGTTGATCTTAACTCTATATTCTATACGTATTTATATGTTTTCCGCTGCGTACTAGAAATCTCTGAAGATACCTTTGAAAAAGTAGCCAAAAGCTGCTCAGGAGCCATTTGTTTAAGCAGGGATACATATATGTGCATTCTTTGACTCTTCGACTTCTCGTCATTACCTCTAGAGAGTTTGAAAAAATCAAATTTAATGTATTTGCAGCAGAAAGAAAGAAAAATGCAATTTGAAAACTGAACCGAGATACTGTATAAAGCAATTTGGTTTATCTGGAAATCATTACCGGATGCAAAAAAGACGGTTTTCTTTTTGGGAATCCCCAAAGTTGCTCTGTCCAGTATGAGCATTGCAGTCATTCAGAACATAGACGCACAACGCACTTGTTGCCAACTAAAGATAATGGATATGAGCCTTACCAATCAATCAAAGCAGTATATCTTACACAAAAATCAGCCATCATTACAATAATATTGTTACGAAGTGCCGCGTCGTTGCTGTTTTCCATCTCCTGCACAGCAAGAATCTCCGAATTACATTAGAAATAATCTTGAAATACAGTTTACCTTTTCATATATCAGTGGCTTTGATGAAATTTATCAACCTGAGGTGACATATTAATCTTCAAAGATTTTTAAGAAAAAGAGTGATGAAAATAGGCTAACCTGCACAAAACGCTTTGCAAGTTTGTCATCGGCAAGACAAATTTTCCCGGTTGTTAACCAGGCTTGAATGTATAACGAATGGGGCGGTCTGCTTAATGATTCAAATAAATGAGAAAGCAATACTGTTTTGCAAAAGTACGCATTTTGAAAGGAATTCAACACATTCTTTTTTGCATTTAGTCATTTAGATTGCCAGAAATTGTTCGGTCAAGCAAACTATATTCTCTTTTGCCATTTTTGAAAGAGCTAATTGCATAAAAGGCAATCAGATTAGTTCATATACGCAGTAATAGTTTATGTAACCAGCTCTTTTTAGATATTAAGCATCAACGTTACAAAAATGATCTAACCAACATATAATTGATAGATTTGTATTTGATATGCAAGAATATAACTTAAATATTCCCAAGCTAAAATATATAAAAGTGTAGCATTAGAAATCTTTACTCTTCACAGTAATTTTAATGTTTTGGGATAGAGAATTCTTTCAAAATTCATGTGAACTATATCGGTAAAGTTTATCTCGCAAAAATAAAGTAAATCTGATCCCTCAGTAGGCCTCAATCATGTGTTTTGTGAAGAACTTTACCGGTAAGTTCATATGAACATTAGAGGATCTGTTTTCTTAATGTTTTCTCATCATATTCGATATTTGATATAAATGTTTTTTAAATACAAACGTTGTAACTTTTGTATGTGTAAGGATATTTATGTTTATAAAAAATATTTATGTTATGTTAATTTTTCAAGACATTATTCGTGGTTAATATTTCAGAACGGCAATACTATCTCACAGTATAAAACACAAATTATAAAACCATACAATTAGCAGGAACACCCGGGTATAAGCATTAATCATGGCCGGATTTTAGCATGTGCGGGGTGTGCAACGGCACAGGGCCTCCATTTTCTTAGGGCCCCAATTTCTAAATCAGTAATTTTAGTTTAAACTCACTTTTGGACGTTTTTACTCAAGAAAATGATGTTTTATGATGGAATTAATACGTTTTACATTGTTATAGTCTAGTAATTTGAGTCACAGCGGTGAAATAGAGCTCAAAAATGGTTTTTAATGGAGTAACTACGCAGGTCCAACGAAGAAGATAAACATATTTCAAAAGTTTTGTTTTTTTCTGCTATATTTTATATTTAACCCCTGTAATTTACAATTTATCAAATAAGCAATGAGTCAATAGTATTTTGTTTAACTGAGGGTCATCGTACAGTATAGTCACAACTCATAAACCAACCACATAAAAAAAAACATCTACAAATTGAAATTTTGCTATTACAAAATTAACCAAATAAATTATCATCATAAAATATATATAAAATAATATTTTGCTATTAAATTAAGTTACAATATAAATTAATCACATGCAATTTCAAAAAAAAAAAAACAAAAACTACACCATACAAGACTTAAAGAGAGTTTAATCCTAGAACTTACAGATTTTTTTAAGTTTTGTGAAATTCAATCGATTACATTAAAAACATAAGTTTTGTTAGAAATTGAATGAAAAAAGTACAGACATTACTATTGACAAGATTATAAGATCTAATGTGCGTAACTAGGTAAGGTTATTGATTTTGTAGCAGATATTGTTAAAGGGTCTCTCACGTAATATGACACATGGCCCCCTAAATCTACGAGACGGCCCTGGCATTAATTGCACCCGCCCCGGCTCCAACCCGGTTTTACTTAATGCAACCCGGGTAGCATTTAATGCTCCCACCCATCTTACATGTGTTGCCCATCTCTCCTCTCCGCTTAATCATCAAACCATATTCATATCTCTCTCTGTGTCTTGAACCTCATGAAAAAACACACACACCACAGATCCGAAAAAAATGATCGGCTCGCACCAACGCCATCGAAACCTCACCGTCATCGTGCATACAAATCCATTAAAACCTACCTGATCATACGCCAACCAAAAACCTTAACATCGCCACGCACCACCGTCGGTCGCACGCATTTGAGTTACATTATCTTGGAACGAGGTTCACCATTAAGAGTAGGAGAATTAAATGTATGTTTTTGTTAAAGATTATGGGTGGTATTAATTTGTTTAAGGTTCAAGATGTGATTCATTAAGTGTATAAGATTTTAATTTTACTTTATAATGTTTTTGGGTTTTTTTCTGCACTAATTTATGTAAGCCTGAGGATAGGATTCATTGCTACATATAGAGAAAATTGGTTTAAGCGTATAACATTATTTAAAAAATGTTTTACTTGCCTAAAGATATTTTTATACATGATGTGGGTTTAAGTTTGAATGTTTTATTTGGGTTTGCAAATACAGTTAGAATGGTGTTGTTATTAAAAAGTTGGTTGATTTTGAATGTTAAACATGATATTTGTTCTTTCATACAAACAAAGCTTGATAAATTACTTTTATAAAAAATGATTCCCTACACCTTTCCTTGACTACAGAGAATTCATGTACTGTTCTCTAATATATAGTTTAATACGTTGATTAGAAATAACTAACAACTACTTGTGCGCGATTATCTACTCTCTTAACCGATTTAGCGGAGAGACGAGCTGGGGCGACATAAGTGAGAGCGAGGGTTAGCGCGGCGCGGATTATAGGCAGAATCTATTCCATGGCTAATAGCGAGGAAAAAGTAATAACACTTCGTATGTGGGCCAATTGAGTAGAGGCATTTCATGAGGTTTGTGTTTCCTATAATTTTCTTCCTTTCATTTTTTTTTTCCTGCAAATACGTGGGTATGAAAAGGCTGTTTTCGTGCAGTTTGCGATCTATTTACCACAAGGTCCTGAAATTCCTCGACAAAAGGTGATACTGTGAACTGAACTGTTTTGTTTGTAGGCATAACACTACATTGATAGGTATTATCAACAATTCATTTGAATCTGTATTGTCCTTCTTTATCAACTCCACCCAAACTATTCCATTAAAACCACCATTAACTTTCCTTACAAATGCATTTTCAGTATGCTGGACGCAATGTGAGGCCCACTGATTGTCCACTTTATATACAACATAAATGGTTGTTGCTAGCATTGAAGTGAGTCCAGAAAACTTTGAAAACACATAGATCAACGCAGTCCCATAAAGGTTTGCGTAATTTCCATTTGGATGTTTTCTTACTGGTATTTCTGCACCTTCGTTTTAATTTTTATTTTCCCGCTTAATGTTGTTCGAGAACATCATCGGATGTGCACGGAACCTCTTCTAGCTGTGGCAAATATTTTAAATTTGCAGTTTAGGGGTTTCGGGCCGCTTGAAAATATTTTAGAAATAAACTGGTATGTGAAACAAATATCCAGGTCAAAATTTACTTTATTATTTTATTAACTATATGTATTTTTTGTAGGAAGCCAAGAGGGTTTGCTTCTATTCGGTTTGTAGAACCTGCTGATGCCGCTGAAGCAAAATATGAGGCGGATGGTCAGGTTCTTTAGTCCTGCGGCAAACTGTTTGTCTTTGCTTGACGAGAACGCAAGAAGTCCTATTCCCATACGAACAAGGACTACAATACGGTAAAACTACTCACTTTTTCAAGCAGTGTCTTGAAATTTGACATGAACCTTTCTTGGCCTGAACCTCCCAACGGTAAAAAGAGAAAATTTTTCCCCAAATTAGAAATATTGACGCGATTACGTCTACATATTAGTGCAATATTTTTTCAGATTATTATCGTAAAAAGGTAAAATATTGGATGCAATAATTTTCATTGGTCGTGACCCAAAAAATGGAAATAAAAACTTCTTTAAAAGTACGCCGACGCGACGTGTAACACACTGGCCTTTGTTGTCGTGTGGAGGTGTGTTACACATGCACGGCGCGTCAGAAATGCCCAGCGGTAGAAGCTCTTTTGAACAGCGTTATCATTAGAAATATTATTTCGGTTTACTTTAATTGAAACGAGTTTCTTTATCATCAGGAACTAATAAAAGGTAATTGGTGTATTAGCAGAAATACGATTTATTGCGAGATAAGATCGCAAAAATATGCTATTTGCTTTTGATTATCTGGCTTTAACTTTCTGACTACAGGTACAAAACAAACGCACCCTTTTGCCCTCTTTGATTTCTATATGCAGTTATAGCCCCGGTACACCTCTATTCGTTAGGTTATTTATTCCTATATGTTTTATAATGATGTTGGACTGGTTTTGGTCATATATCATATTGTTGTTTGGTTTTTAGTCAATATCATCTAAAAACACATTTGGTTCCATACCAACTGTAACTAGCAATTTCTTTCTTCCTGGTCCTGTAACCTCTAATTTTTTGAGCCCCTTCTATGGTTGTTATGATAGGATATCAATAAGAAATGTGAACATACTCCGTGGATAATGTCACATTCAGGGAGGCCGACCCACAAACGGTCCGGACGTAAAAACACGTGTCCGGGGCCGGTGATTTGTCATAATATAACATCACAACAAGATACAAATAAGACCTCAAAGGGTACGTTTAGAAATGCCAACATCATTTCATTAAATAAAAATAGTTAAAGTTTTTACATAGGTTCATATATAATATGCGGAAGCTAATAAAATTTGTTTTAAAAATTGAACAACGTTGTTAACATAGTTTAATAAGTTCTTTTGAAATATCTGGCCTAAAGCAAGGCACGACCATAAAGCAATCAAAAACATCCATAGCAAAGCACCTTAAAAAACATGCTAAAACCTTGTCAACATAAAGTTGTGGGACTTCAAAAGTTTGAATTAGATGTAAAGAGTGGACCATAAATTTTGCAAAACGCATGTGACTATTATAACAAATATAATATCACATAAAAAGGCATTTACGTTGCACTAAGCTCAAGATACCACGGCTAAATGTAATGGGAGCAATGCCAAATGCTAAATAAAAATGCCTTGACGGGTGCCAACATAGCGCTTCACCGTATCACTCGACATGGTATACGTCCGTTGATTATGTAAGAGCTACTTACACGGACGGGTATTATTAGTTCCACTAGATCTATTTACAACACTCGCGCTCACTTACCAATCCAACTGATCATAAGTAACTAACGGTTCATGATAACTCGGGCATATAAGTTTCAATACTACTTAGGCAACACGTAAACAAGATTGGGAAAAACGTAAAGCATTTGTGTTCAATGTTTAAAAGCAAGCAATGTTTCTCACCCCAAATAGTAAAGCAAAGTAGTAAAAACGTGAGGCTATGAACTCACCTTAAGCAAGTAGGGAGCAATATATTCAACAAAGTGTATAATGATAACGAACAACTCTAACCGCGACCGAATTAATAGACGCGCTTTAGAAACGAGAAATAAATACGAAACATCGGATAATACGCTTGTAAGAAAAATAGACACCAATAAGTGTTTGCGCTTTAGTTTATATAGTAAAATGTGTCATTATGAAAGTAAAAGGTTTATAGTTACGTTATGCCATGTTATAAGAAAAGTTTCAATTTTTGGAAAGTTACTATTTTAGGAAAGTTCTAAGTTTAAGGACGTTAATACCGTCCCCTAATATTCGATGATTCCATGATCCTAAAACGCACTAGTTAGACCTAAACGCCTAACTTCCAAGTCCATCTCGCTAATAAATTTCAAAAGTTACTATTTTTAGAAGTTTCCCTTTTTCGAAATCCTGACAATATATTTGTGACATTTCTAAAGTTTCCACTTAATAAACTAGTGTCTATATGCGTTTAGCCAATGTTTTAAAAGCTCAAATATGTCCAAAAGTGTCCGAAAACCTTTTTTTAATTTCCAATCAGCACCTTAAATAAGTATTTTTCCAAAAAGTGCTTCAAAATTCATTTCGCCAAAACTCTGCCGTTTTAAGTCTGA
>BQNB010096624.1:0-25579 GCA_026074375.1 Tanacetum coccineum
GCTAATTTTTGGCGTACGCGATTTAACTTAACGTTTACAATTTTAAGCAAACACGTACAATAATAAAAATAAATAGCACATTTATTGACGTCGTCAAAGACTTGAAAACACAGGGTGTTATATCTAGGCTATGTTGATGGCTTCCTCCTAAGTTTGAGTCTTCGAGGCAGTAACATTTCCTTCAGTACTTCTGGGTAATCCACTAATGAAGTCTTCCAATAGTTTCTCGGCGTTTGGTACCATGTTTGGGCATAAGACGACTAATTCCTGAAATCTCCTAATGTAAGTCTTAATATCATTTCCTTTCACAACCAAGTTGTAAAATTCGTCTTCCATATTCTTGACTTTAGTTCGAGGGCAATACTTATTGGTTAAGATCCTTTTCAATTCGGTCCAGGTGATCTTATTGGCTTGTTCTATTCCGATAAGTTGGGCGTATGAATTCCACCAAGATAGGGCATCATCGGTTAAGGTACCGGTAGCAAATGTCACTTTGTTTTCCTCGGCATAGTTGCTATGAAAAAATACCGATTCAGTCTGCTTAAACCAGCGAATGAGGTCAACAGCTCCTTCCGTACCATTGAAGTAGAAAGGTTGGTAGCTAATGAACTCTTTATAGTTTCCCGTTTTTGCTACAGGAGTTCCAATAGGTCTGGTGTTCCTATTAGGATTACTAGCACTTGCCATTGATGCAGCTTATGCTTTTAGAGCTGAGGAAATGCCATCATTAATTAGTTGCTGGATGGCAGCTAAAGTTATGGCTGGTGTTTCAGATGTTGACGTCCTTTTGGGAGGCATTCTATCAACAGAGGATAACACGTAGTAAGAATTATATCATAAGTTTTGAAAAGTAATAAAAGAGAATGTGATGCTTATTTTTGAATTTTAAGCACTTATAGGTTATGGTATGATTCATAATGATGAAAAACGGAGATAATGATGCAAATGATGGAGATGATGATGAAAGAGAGATAAGCTGGAAATAAGGTACGTAACGGGATTGCCTTTATAAATAACTTGCCTTTTTACTGTACATAGTCAATATTTGGCAAGCGTTTTTATTTATACCACACATCCCGTGGCTAGGATAAAGCTATAATTAGTCTAAGAGTTTGTTGATTGGTAGATGACATCCTAAAATCTTCCTGATTTGTTTGGTGACGAGATTGGATTTTCTCAATGATTTGTTCATCTGTATAATTCATAATCATTCCTTGACATCATTTATTCCATGATCTCCGTATTCTAAAAATTCTCTGTTATATTCTGCAACGTAATAACAAGGAAACACACAAGAATCTATACAATGTCAAATGATTTCAATACCACTAGGTATGAAAATTTTGACAAAGACTTGTGATAGCATTCTTATTTGATGTTGACTTTTAAAGGTTAATGAATAACGATTCTTTACGATCAGAGTGGCGCAGCAGAAGCATGGTAGGCCCATAACCCACAGGTTTCATAAATCGAAGTATTTCATCCACCCAAGTTTTATCAGAATCTGGAGAAATTCTATTGGCTATCATCAAGAGGTGTGATCTTGAAAATAAGTAGACGTGTGAAAAGAGGTAATTATAATTATGGTGCGCAACATAATTATAAATGCATCACACACGTGAACTTGTGACCTTGATTAACCTAAATTCATACCCAGTACCTATCTCTAAACAATACCACTATAACTTTCAATTAAATCTCGGGACGAGATTTCTGTAAGGGGTGGAGACTATAACAACCCAAGGATTTTCATCAAATACAAAACCTATTTTACTATGATCACAATTGTATGGGGAAATTTTTCGCTTTATTACATTACTTATATATCTCAGTATGTCATAACTAAAGTAGACGAGCTCACGCAACCTATCTATGACCATCCTATCTTCATATATGTCAAGCAAACATCATAACATGTCAAGTCAATATCATCATATCCCTTTTACAAGGTACATTATTCCTATAATGTACTATTCGCAACGTTATATCTAAACGGGCTTTAAACCGTTATCATATACCTCTAAACCCTAATTCCATGAATGATTAATATCTAAAGTGAATGCACAAGCCACTAAAGCATATGTACAAGCAATATAACATCTTCCCCCCCCCCCTTTCCATTTGAAATATTGAAAAACTCTTCATAGTCAAAAGTATAAGTCTCTAAAAGCTCAATTGTACAAGTCATTAAGCATGACATTAAAATTTGCCATTTTCTCCGTTTTCATTCTAATTTTCTTCACTATCACTTATGTACTAAGCTACTACACTCAATATACAATGTGTAAACCCTAAATTCTTCTATTCATTAAACTTTCATACACAATTTTATTCTTAAAACCTAATTCAAACCCTATAACCCTAAAACCAAGCAGATTCTTAAACCATGAACGTTTTCTTCATTTTTATCCATTGTAAACCTAAACCAACTCTCAAATAAGTTTTAATAACTTAATTTATAACATTATCAATCATTTTCAAACATCATTCCATCATCATTTCATCATTCTACTTCAATTACACAAGAAATAAATCCAGGAAACCCTAATTGTGATTTTGACCCGTTTACTCATTTTCAGACCATCTCATTCTCAAGTAAGCAACCAAGAGTCATTGTAAACCCATAAAATGAGTTTACAAACCTTTATCCATCATTAACCATCCTTGCTTCAACAATGTACGAGAATTACAAAGCTAGAAAACCCTAAAAGCCTTATATGAACCCTAATTCCAAGCTATGGCTTATTCTTTCAATTTCAACCCATTTTAACTAAAACCAATGATCAAACTTCATTGATAATACTTTATTTAAGCTCTAGGATCTGTATTCCATCATTCCTAATCAAGAGTATGCAAAATATAAACCAAGAAAGTCAAGAAAACCCTAAACGTGCCCTAATCAAACCCGTGACCTCATTTCTTCAATTCTAATCCGTTTTAACCCAAACCAATTGCTAATCTTTGTTAATCCTTCCTATATCAGACCTTGGCTACATATATTAACTATCCTTAATCAAGTACACACGAAATAAAAGCTTGAAAACTTGTGAAACCCTAGTCGAACCCCAAAACAGCCCGAACCCCTTCACCATCAATTTTGACCCATTTTAAACCATTCCAAGTGCAAAATTCTTATGTGAACCTCTTCTAGAATCCCCCAAGCAGCTTACCCACCTGCTTAAACCTTTCCTTGGTCCAAATTCAGTCCACATCTCCTCTCTTTAAGCCACAACAGCCGCGGCAGCCTTTAAGGGTGTCCACACCATCATTTTAGCCTCTAGACCTCCACAACTCATGGTATAGCTTCAACACATCAGTAGCTAGCTTGTACACATGTCTCTCAACAGATCCTAAGTGTTGCTTACTCCTTATACCTTCAAACTACTATAAATAGGGCCCTAACTCCTTCATTCCAATTTGCACCACATCTCTTCTTTCTCAAACCCATAAGGCAGCAATACTTTGCTCCCATATGATCCTAGGATCATTAAAGAAGTGAAGCCCTGAAGAATTGAAGCCCCGGAGTAAAGATACAAGGCGTACGAGTGGAAATACTACCCGAAATGACCCATTTCCACCATTTTTGCTCCTTGAAGCTCAAACCCAGGTTCTAGATATTCTAATTCTGCTCCTACACTCTTATAATGTTCATATGATCCTAAATATACTCTTGTTAAAGTTTCATAACTCAATTCATGCTCATTTTCCGTTTTGATCCAAAATCGTACACCCGAAACCCTAATTTCGTGTTTTTCTTAAAACTAAATGTTATAATGATTAAATATTGTTATAATCTATCCTAGCATGCTTAACTAATGTTAAAATAACCACTTTATTGATTAATGAAGGAATTTGAACTTAAAACCCGCGCGTTTACGTTTTGAAACCCTAATTTGACCCGTTTTGCTTCCTAGCCTAACGAATCGTTATTTTAAACTTGTGTTATGTTAAAACTTCATATTTTAGTTTATTATAACTTATAAATATCTTTTGAAATGTTAAAAGAAGCTTGCATGGCAATTTGGACATATTTTGTAATTATAATCCATGCAAGGGGTATATATCGTAACTTTCTGAAACTTATATAAAAGGGACTAAAAAATAGTCAATTATATCAATAGTTATAAACTTATAGGGGTCTATTATGTCACTTTTCAAAGTACAAGGTTTACTTGGTATATCTTTTAAAGTTGAAGGACCAAAGTCGTAAAAGTGCAAACTCCAAGGACTATTTTGCAACTTTTCAAACCCCAGGGTCTAAAATGTAACATTTTGAAAAAGTATAAAATCATGCTCAAAACATTATCCAACATAACTTTAATTAACGCTTCTCGTGCTTAACATTTCCAGATATTGAATAAAACGCTTAAAACCGATCATCCGGAAGCTATATTGTACCACAATACTAGGGAGCTTCATATTAAGAGGTTTCATCTTGGTATTACGTTCTGACTGAGTTGTTGGGTTTACGATTTAAAGTGCCCTAGCTCCTCAAACGTTTACTGAATGACTTCTGAATTATGATGGCCCGAACGGTGATACAATAATTCCAAACTCTTCAATCAAACTCATAACTCTTAAAACTAAAGTTCTAGAGTACAATCTTCCTAAGACTCAACATATTTACTCAGGTTGCGTGACGTGGCTGTTTACTATCATTTCATTATATCAACATTCCCTGGTTAAGATTGTGATAAGGTCGTCAGCTTTCATTTCAGAATATTTATTACATCTACCTATCAGGTGAAGTTCATAACCTCGCCTTTACTTATTTACATGTTTTATAAACCCGCGAGGGGGATACATGCTTGTTACAAACTCTTTTACATACTCATTTATCTTATAACAATGTGATTACTTTTCAAAGACTTATACATGCTTAAACCATGAATACAAGTGTTTTTGCAAGCTATATGCTAATCTGATATACCATTATCACTAATGTCTAAGTTACTTTATACTAAAAGTCCCTCATTATCATGGACCATTAATCACTTTCGGGTGAACGCAAATATTGTGGATAGATCTATCGGGATTGACGAATCCTGTTTGTGTTAGCCAGATAGGTAACCAAACACACTATATTTGAATTACATAGGGCTATTATATATCACATCATTTTGGGTATATAAATATATATATCACATCATTTTGGGTATATATATACACTAGTCAGTTTGTGTGCCATGAGACCAGACTATACCAGACCAGACAAGACCAAACAGGGCAATAACGGGATAATACACTGTTACTATGATAATTGTATTCGTTGCAATTATTACTAATAATGGGTGTATAATAACAATATCATTTTCATAATAATTGTGTTTATACATTATGACTTGTGTTCAAACTGCTTATCAAACATATGAATAAAACTAAATCCTGATGTGTAAAAGTGTGGGGGAGCGTCTTTATTTATAGCCAAATGTAAGGGGTAGATTTGTAAATTTCGCATACTGCCGCCTCAATGAATGCCAATGATTGGCAATGTATTTCGTTCCATGGATAGCAGACGTGTCAGGGGATTTGATCCACCAATCCAATTTTGCCATGTGGACATGCCAGCAAATATAAACCCGATCCTTAAATACCCATACGCCACGTGGCCCTTTACAAGCGTAAAAAGAACGCGTATTCATCCTTTAAATTTAGTCCTGAGAGATAATAACGAAAAGGAAGGCCACATGTCGTGCAGTTATTCACCAAGGAAGTAATAGTAGAAGTTGTAGGATATTGGAAATCATAACACAATCAAATGACTAGTGGATTAGCCAAGTTCTAGAGAGAGAAAGTGAGAGAGAACGTTTTAGAGTGAGAAAATGAATTTGTATTAATGAAATGACTAACCCACCTCTTCCATGGCATGGAAGAGGCTTATATAGTTACAATGAAACCGGCCTAAGGCCTTGGTGAAGGGCTAACACGTTGGGTTTAATACCCGACCCATTACCGAACATTATACATTAACTACTTAACTACGAGCAACAATAAACGGTAAAATACACGGGGTGACCGAGTCTTTTTCTAATATCTAACAATCTCCCCCTAAGGGAGGTCACCCCAAAAAATACAAAATTAAGCTCAGCTATCTATTTCTTGTGTTCAGCTCGTAGTCTTTGATTCTTTATGCATTGATTTCTTTGTACAGACTGTAGTAGTCTTTGAGCGTAGTTCCTTTGACTTATGTGATCTTTGAGCATTCTTTGAGATCATCAGCCACAATAAATCTCCAAATCATCCTTGTGGTAGTATTGCCTCCATGTGATGTTGTGACCTTCGGACCGGCATGCTCACACTTTTATGGATCATGATAGCACATATTAGAGTTGTGGAAACTGTGTTGTAGGTCTTTTAGTTATCATGATGTCTTTGATAAGGAATATTAATTGTGAGCATGGGGTTGTGAATTGACTTGTCTCTTGCCATCAGATTCTACCGTCTACCATCGGGGATTCCTGCAAGTGTACGTTAGTGATAAACAAACGAAAGTGTCTTTGTTCACTTTCGTTGAATAAGGTTACAAGAACCATGGTTCCCCGTTATTCAGTATAAATACTGCCTGTGATCAGGTAGGATTTCGTAGAATCTCCTTGACAGGGTTTTGCAGCTGTGCTACCTGTTCTCAAACCGGAGCGTCTCAAAGTAGACAAAGCACGAAGTGAGTGAACTAGTGAATTGAAAACCCACTAACTAATGAAAAATTGATTTGAAAGTCAATCGTGTGTCACTCAGAAAATAGTTTTTGTGACACATCGACGGTTTTATATCATAAAATCAAATTTCATCAGAAACACATTTGTTTTGATAGATATACACAGTCATTGTGCTCGAAAATCAGTTGTTGAGCACATCAAAAGGTTTTTCAAAGAAAAACTATTCGTCAATTCACTGCCTGGAACAAGTTTGATTCATAAAGAATCGCACCATTGTTGCTTTCCATTTGTCACAAGTTTGATCCATAAGCGAAGCAAAATCCATTCCCCATCATCTTCCTCACTAGTATCTAATTCATCCCGGAAACAAACATGTGATTTGGTATCACCGTCTTCCTCAGTTTATACTCCTACCCCACCTCAGGTATTTAAAATAGGAAAATGTTCAGATAAGATGTATCTGAAACATCATGAGAAACAAGTCGAAGATATTTTGAATTACTTAGATAAACTCTATCTTCATCCACAATCAATTAAAATAGAGAAGTGACTTATTGATAGAATAATGATCTACTAAGAATATTGACGAACTTAGAAGACCCAACTCAAGAAAATTCGTACTCAGAATTATCAAAAACGTCAAAGAAGCAGTTAGGGCAAAAATGATAAGATTGCCTTGTGCTTACTACAGAATTTCCGATCTTGAACAAATCATTGAAGAAAATCTAAGCTCGTCACCAAACAGATCAGGAGGATCTTTAGGATGTCATCTACCGGCTCAGAATCAACAAACTCTTAGAATAGTTATAACTTTATCCTAGCCACGGGATGTATGGTATAAATAAAAAACGCTTGTCAAATCTTGACTATGTATAGTAAGAAGGCAAGTTATTTATAAAGGCAATCTCGTTTCGTATCTTATTGTTTCCAACTTATCACTCTTTCATCATCATTTCCACCAATTGCATCATTATCCCCGTCTTCATAAATCATACCATAACCCCTAAGTGCTTAAAATTCAAAAATAAGCATTTCTCTTTAAGCATTTTAAGCATCACATTCTCTTTTATAACTCAGGATAACATTCTTACTACACGTTATCTTATGTTGATAGAATGCCTCCCAAAAGGATGTCAACATCTAAAGCACCAACCCTACACACGCCTTAAACCATCGAAAACTAGTTTCTCATATTCTTAGTCGTAAGTTCCAGAAAGCACAAGTTGCAATGATGGCAAGTACAAACAATCCCAACTCTGAACCAAGAAAAACATATGTAGAAAGGAACTGCGCTTACGAGAAATTTAAAAGTTACCAACTTTCCTACTTTAATGGTACGGACGGAGCTGTTGGTCTTATTCGCTGGTTTAAACAAACTGAATCAATATTTTCTCGTAGCAAATGTGCCAAAGAGGACAAAGTGAGATTTGCTGTTAGTACCCTTACTAAGGAAGCTTTGGGGTAAGTGAGGGGGGATGTAGATTAGGCTTGCGAGTGAGTCCTTGGTGGAGATCCAGTCCATGGAAATAGTAAAAGTCCTAATAAAGATCACCTGGTCTGAATTGAAAAGACTCTTGATAGAGAAGTATTGTCCTCAAACTAAGATCAAGAAAATGGAAGAAGCCATTACCATGACCCAGAAGTTAATAAAGCATGTAATGAAACACAATTCTGTACAAGAAACCAATAACCATAAACAAAAGTTTGATAATGAAAGAAACACCACCACAACAACAACAACTGCCCGAAGGCAATAACCTACAACAAATAACCACCGCAACAATAATCACCATCAGCAGGAAAATGGAAGGAAGGAAATCTTCAAGGCTAATGGAAACCGTGGATATGCTGGAAACCTCCCCTTGTGTAAAAGATGTAGACTATATTACATGGGACCTTGTAGTGTCAAGTGTCAGGTTTGATTTTGTTGCACAAAGCAAAGTTGCACCAGACCAAGAAACATGAGCTGCAAAAACAATAGGGCCACAGGAAAGCATACTTAGAGATAAGCTTGCTTTTGTTCACTTTAGGATTTCTACCCTAAAAATAACTCTCGAGGATATTCAACACTCATCAGAATCTTCTTCAAATCATAAAAACCTCAATCATCAATCAACAATCCTCCGTCGTCTGTTACTTTTATACCTACTACAAAGATAATTAGCATAAGTATCCAAGTCTCTTTCTCATATCTGTAAAGTCGTAGGTAAATTATCCCATGAAATATAAAGTGTTATTCCGTTACATCTTGTTACCTTGAAATCAAAATTCTGACATCGTTTGTTCAAATTCCATTATGTTTCAACTCTGAATACTCTCCTCATACCTTTATTATCAGCCTTCGATTATAGGGCGTCAGTACAATCAACATCTAATATAACTAACCATTCATGATCATATCATTTTTCTAACACATTATCATATCGGTTTTTTATTGCTTAGGTAAGATGATTTATGATCATCTTATTAAAATGAATTAGGTCACTTCTTCATTTGAATAAGGAAATTATAAATCCCTGAACTATGAATTTATAACTTCTCAGTTACAAGGAGTTGAACACTTCTTTTTGTAAGTGACTAATTATAAATAAATAAGCTTAAGTATATAACATATGTACAAACAAGTTTCTTTCAATCCGTTTGTACAAATAATTCCTTAATCATTATCATTATTACCTTCATCATCTGTTCATTTCAAAATCTGTATCTCACGTGATTAGCAACTCTCTTACAAATTCATAATCATTCCTTGACATTACTCATTCCATGATCTCCGTATCCTAAAATTCTCTGTTATATTCTGCAACCTAATAACAAGGAAACACACAAGAATCTATGCAATGTCAAATGATTTCAATACCACTAGGTATGAAAATTTTGACAAAGACTTGTGATAGCATTCTTATTTGATGTTGACTTTTAAAGGTTAATGAATAACAATTTCTTACGATCTGAGTGGCGTAACGTATTCCATCCACCCAGGTTCTATCAAGATCTGGAGAAATTCTATTGACTATCATCAAAGAGGTGTGATCTTGAAAATAAGTAGACGTGTGAAAGGAGGTAATTATAATTATGGTGCGCAACATAATTATAAATGCATCACACACGTGAACTTGTGACCTTGATTAACCTAACATAAAAATTAAATTCATGCCTAGTACCTACATCTATATCACTATAACATTCAATTAAATCTTGGGATGAGATTTCTTTAAGGGGTGGAGACTATAACAACCCAAGAATTTTCATCAAATGCAAAACTTATTATCACAATTGTACGGGGAAATTTTTCGCTTTATTACATTACTTATATATCTCAGTATGTCATAACTAAAGTAGACAAGCTCACGCAACCTATCTATGGCAATCCTGTCTTCATATATGTCAAGCAAACATCACAATATGTCAAGTCAATATCATCATATCCTTATTACAAAGTACATTATTCCTATAATGTACCATTCGCAACATTATATCAATTTCTATAATGTACCATTCGCAACGTTATATCAAAACGGGCTTTAAACCGTTATCATATACCTCTAAACCCTAAATTCCATGAAAGGTTAATATCTAAAGTGAATGTACAAGCTACTAAAGCATATATACAAGTAACATAACATCTCATTTGAAATATAAACTCCCTCCAAGTCAAGTACAAGTTTTCAAAGCACAATGTACAAGTCATTAAGCACAATATCCAAAATAGCCGTTTTACCTTCAATTTCTTCACCACCACTTTTGTACAATTATTACACTATGATTTATATTCAAACTATTTATATCAAACCTATGAATTTCACTCAACCTTTGTGTTGACTTTTTAGCATGTTTCTCTCAGGTTATTGAGCAATATACGGCACGGAGTGGCATGGACTCGAAGATGGCTAAAACTTGTTATCATTCACATTGTATGTAACTAGATTTTGGGACCTGCCTTTGTAAAACTCTTATTTAAATGAGTGATAACGTATCTTTTGAACAAACGTCTCTTTTAGGTCGTTTTCTATGATTATGATTGTTGTTTCCATGAAGTAATACCCCAGATTAGCTTCCGCTGCTATATTGTAAAAATGGGGGTGTTACAGCTTCACGGATTGCATATAGTTATTCCCGTAAACCCGGTCTCACCTAATAGTTATTCCCGTGAACCCGGTCTCACCTAATAAATTTTGGAAAACAAAAGGTATCAATCTCACATATCTCGTGATGTAAATGCATAAATTTATAATCTTTATACGCAACCTATGGAAAAGCCTGAATCCGTAGAAATAAGCTAATCCAAACACCCAATTCCATAATGACCGAAATCAGATTCATTACAACATAGGTCGTAGACTTAACAAGAACAACATTAATCACAATGGGATTGTGTGAAGTACCTGAAGTTGAGCAATATAAGGAAAACCCACAGCAGTGCTAACACATATAGGTGACTGCAATCTGCAACGCCACATTAGTTTCTGGCTCTAACTCGCCTCTCTATTTCTTCCACTCCCTAACTTTGTTTAAGCACCTCATTATTTTTCACTAACTCATCATTTTTCACCACCTCATACTGCCAAAAAAATCTAAACCATAACAATTACCACTACAAAAAACCTTTTCAGGAGTACAAAACCTTAAAATATAAGCCAATCCATACATGTCATTATAAAAGCATGTATTTTCAACAATAAATATTTATAAAAAAAGAGGAAAAATCTAACCTAGTTTTGTTATAAAAGACTTCATTCATGGCTAGAGTTGTTTGCCTCTTCACCACCGCCCTCCATATTGTCTCTTCACCACCGCCTATCTTACCGGTGTTATTTGTGGTAGGGGTGGTGATTGAATCAACTATGTGTGTTTTTAGATAGGGATTTACTTTTTCATATCGGTGAATAGTAGTAGAGGAGGCTTATGAGGAAAACATGTATCATTAACAAAGTGACTAAGCACTGAGAGGAGATTAAAAAATAATCCTAATATTTTATTAATTTGTGTACTGTAGATTACACTGTAGCTAAATAATATAAAATTTAAACTGTGAGGGGGATGATACTATAGCAAAGTGTTAGCCTTATTTTTATATAAGTCAAACTAGAATGTTATCGATCATCTTTGTTATAAATAGTCTTGTATTGTAATATGCTAATCGGGTTTAACGGGCTTGAACTTTAAGCTAATATTGTCTATGTTTCGGGCTAAAAGCCCAACACAAGCCAAGCTCAGCCTAATAGAAAATCCCACGAGCCAAGAGTGGCCTTGGACTATAAATATCACCCTCTCTAGCTTTTTCTCTCTACATCTCTTTCTCTCTTTCTTATTTGTATGCGTATATGTTATATCTTATTGGTAGCTTATTAGTGTGGTAGAGTGGATAATAATTGGGATAACATTTGGTATCAAGAGCCAGGGATGGTTTTGTGATATAGTTATGGTTTTATAGCTTTTTAGGATAGCTTATTTGGGCTTATTTCCATTTAGCTTTTTTTATTCTCTTTCGTAGCTTATTTTTACCAATATTTGGGTTAGTATTTTTTTTTCTCTGGGCGATTAACAATCGTAAAGATTTGGGCTAATATGGGTAACTGATCACGGTAACTTTTATTTTATTTTGTGTTCAAGCTTATTTTCTTTTCCACTTCGTAGATTATTTTTCTTCTTTTTGGTGTTTTTTGCTTCCTTTAAAACACAAAGCTTTAATCTTTTCATGTCAAAACCTTCGTAGCTTAATCCTTATTACGTTTCATAGCTTATTTGCGTCTTTTTACAGCTTATTTTAAGTCCTTTTAGTCGTAGCTTATTTTTTATCTTTTGACTTTTTTAGCTTATTCGAAAAACTTGTACGTTTCTTGTTTAAAGGCTTATTAGTTACTAATTTCTGTGGCTTAATAGTGTTAAAAGTAGCTTATTGTTGTTCATATTCCGTGTCTTATTGTGGTGGAAAAGTGCTTATTCGAAGCTTATATTCTGGGTTTCTATCCATATTTATACTCGTGGCTTAACTAAAAAAGAGACAAAGAACACGATCCACCAAAATAGGGTTTGTACCACTAAAACTTGTTTTCTTGTGGACCACAAAAAGTACAGGCGAAACATGTATGTTTGATGTAAGCAAAATATGCATTACAAGTCAAACAAAATATGCAGGTTTTAGGTTGAGCAAAATATGTTGTAACAATTGAACGAAATATTCATTCTTAGGTTGATCGATTTATACAGGTTTTAGGCTTGAGCGAAATATTCATAACTTGTTTAAGACGGGCGAAATATACCACTGAAATATGCAGCCGATTTATGTTTTGTGTTAGGTGAAATATACAACTTTTGTGTTGGGTGATATATGCAATTCGTGTGTTAGGCCTAGTATAACAGATTGTATTAAAGCAGTGACATACTACAAAGTTAAACGAATCTGTTTTGACTTGTTTTGGGTTTTTTGGTTTCGAGTTTCATCATTCACGGGTCTTGTAACGTACACCATTAGAATCGCGAGCCTTCAACGATCATCGTGACGTGTTTCATTTTTTTTTTACTCATCACGATTCAAAACCGACATCTAAACCCTACATCACAGTTTAAACGAAGAAGAAGCAGTGAAAATTGTGCATGAACTATTTTTAAATAGTCTACATTTTTTATAATTGTTTGAAATTTCATATTTTTCACTTCTTATCCTTAACTTTTATATAGTATCACACTTAGTCCTTTATTAATTAACATTTTTTACTACTAATCCAAAGTTTTAACACCTTTTAAATTTTAACCTTAGATTCATAAACATTTTCTCTATTAGTCCTTAGTTTTAATTATTTTTTTTAGTTTTAACCTTTTACTTTAAATTAATTTTCTTTTAAACTTAGTTTTAAACTTTTTCAACATTAGTCTGTTAGCTTTATTTTAATTAATTACACCATTAGTCCTTATTTCAAGTTTTTCTAATAATCGTTAATTAAGATTAAGTACCTTAACGTCAAAAACGATTTTTTTGAAATAACAAACCACAACAAATCACTTTATCTACTTAAGATTCGTAATTCATTTCACAACAAACTCGATACAATGGAAACAAAAGATGTGCATGCAATAAAATACAAAATGTCAAAAGCAAAAGAGAGATGCATGGCATATTTTCGCTTTTTTCATTCATACCTTCAGGTTCTTTCTAAAGAAGACTTAAAAGGCACTCGTATCGAACATGGATTCAAACGGGCATTCATGTCACTCTTTGGTCAAGATAGTGAGGCTTTCACAAGTACGATGGTCCTCAACGTAGATCAACTACAAAAGCTACTTGACAAAGATGAATTTCAAGAAGATGGATCCATGGCAGCCTTTAGGGTACTTAACAGACAGTTTCAGCAATTCATCGATTCGCATGTTACTTTGGATTATGACGGTCAAATGACAGATAAGTATTTTGTTACATACACTAGAATCAAAGTTAAACAGTTCAGAGAAATCATTACTTCAACACATGGGTAATGTTAAGAAGTCTGTTGATGAAAGAACACGTCATCAAAGACAGTATAATAGAAGGGTAAATATAAGATAGATGCAAAAGCAAGAGAGTAAGGTTGATTTAGGAAAAGCATTAGATGCTGGTTTGGTTGACAAAGATGTTAGCCGTGTATTTATTAAAGTGATGGTCATTAAATATTCCCGAGCCTTGTATAAGTAAATCGTAGTTTACGGGAATTTAGTTAAGCTAGTTGGGCCTAGTTGTCGGGCTCAAGCCCATTTTTATTATGAACCGACCCAACACAAAGCCCACAAGATTAGTCCACTCTTGTAACTATATAAAGCCCTCTCCAAGTGTGGAGAGGGTGTTGCTTTTCATTTTTTCTTTTCATGATCAAGTAACCATTTTTCTTTTTTACTTTCTCTCTCTAGCCCTTTCTCTCTCTATAATATTTTCCTTATTTTTTGTGTTTGGTGATGAAATGATATCCTAACAAGTGGTATCAAGAGCCAAGGTTGGGTGTTGTGATTTGGTTGTGGTAATTTTTTTAAGCTTATCATTCGGTATTTTTGTTTGTTTCATCTCGTCATAACAGTCAATTTTTTCTAGTTTTTCTATTACTCTCGTAGCTAGTAAACACAAGACCGTGTTCTTTTCGTTTGGTCCGAACGAGTGAAAAAACTCAACAATCGAACGAGAGGAAACCTTGTTCAACCGATCGGGTGAAAAAGTTGCACCGACACCGAGTGAATGTGAAGGATCGAACGAGGAAATTTTTGAAGGATTTCGAACGAGTTCTCTTGATGGATCGAACGAGAGCAATCTCTTTGAAGGATCGAACGAGGAAAATTCTTCAAGGACCGAACGAGGAGAATTCTTCAAGGACCGAACGAGGAGAATCCTTCAAGGACCGAACGAGGAGAATCCTTCAAGGACCGAACGAGGAGAATTCTTCAAGGACCGAACGAGCGAAACTCTTCAAGGACCGAACTAGATTTTTCTGTTAAGGACCGATCGAGTGAACCGAACGAGAGGATCGAACTAGTTGAAGGACCGAACTACCTAAGAACCGAACTAGCGACGGACCGAACTAGCGAAGGACCGAACGAGCAGAGGACCGAACTAGTCAAATTTTGGGTTTTACGGTTTGTCTTTATTTTGTAAAATTCACCGCTGAAAGATACGATTCTTTTCCGGTTTTAATCAATGATTTGTTAAAATCCCGTGAAATTGTTCTTCCACCCACAACACACATCCTTTAACCACTAAAGATCCTGTTTTCCCCCATTTTACATCACCTCTTTGCATGTCGATTCTACAAGGACATTTAAGCAGCGGTTTTGAAAACGCCCTCCTATGCATAACAAAGAGAACTATGTTCCCTGGTTTCACGTCCTTCTTTCGGTATGCATAAGAGCTAGACCAAATGGAAAGTTAATCTTCAAACTCCAATATGAATGTCTCTATGTCGACGGATGATTCCGAACCGGTGATGCAGATCATGACGTACCTGTTCCTGAAACGTTTCATGAACAAACTGACGATGAACTTACAGAAGCGGACATTTTAAAAGATGTAAAGCAGATGATAAGCTATTTAAACCCTTCTTATCGGTCTTCCGAAGAACATCTTATGTGTGTTGATAGTTGTTGAGACTGCTCAGGAAATTGGTTACGAGTGCAACAAATGATGAAAGGTTCGATATTGGAATTCAAGAACAGAAGGCCAAGATGTTTAATAAATGGGAAACGGTTTACTTCCACTGATGGAGAATATATTGAGTCTTACTATCCCATTTCTCAAAATGATGAATTGCTTTTAAGAGAAACAACACTTTCCTAAAAGATTGCTAGTAATCTCTAGTTCCTAAACAACTTACAACCAGAATGAGTCGACCATGTTACTATTGTTCATCAAATAAAGGACTTGCTTACGACAGTTACACTCAGGTTGTATGATTTCTTGAAGGTACAATCAAAAGGAGGTTGATGATCTCAAAGAGCTGAACGATAGCAAACAACATGTTCCGCTAGCACTCATGGCAAAATTCTACCAATCCTTTCAACTATCCAGTGTTTCACCAAGTCAACCATCACAAGTCCTACATGCATCACCCAAACCATCAACAACAACTCTAACCCACAAACCATCATTCAACCAAGAAATACATGCAACAACCATGCCCAAAATCCAAAGACAATTACAAATCCCATGAAACGCAATGAAATGGCACTCGTTCTAATGGCTAAGACTTACAAACTAAACTTATCAACACCAAACCAACAACAACAAAGAATTTCATCAAAACCCTCGTAATAGGAGGATTGCTCAAACCGGGTAGAAATATGGGTCAAGACAGAAGATGCGGATGGTTGGGCCAATGGTGGGATCAGTTTAGACAGTATGCTTGCAGAATGTTGGGTATCAAAACGGGTATAATGCAGTTCAGAATGTCGGGAATCAGGTGTTCAAGTGAGTTGGTTGTTTCAGAATGGTGTAATCAGATGGCGCAATTGTGTTCAGGAATTACTAATCAGAATCCAAATAGGAATGGAAATGTTGTAGCAGCACGGGCTGAGGGTTAATAGCGATGGAAATAATGGTAATCGGATTAGGTGTTACAACTGCGAGGATTGGGTTCATCTAGCTAGGACACTGTAACAGTGACAAGGAGAAGGATGCTGCTGATCTTACAGACTCAGTTGTTGATTGCAAAAAGAAGAAGCAGGAATCCATCTCCAAGCAGAAAGAGTTAGATTTGATGGCGCTGCAGGCAGATCTTGATGAATTGAGGAGTCATGCAAACTGCATTTTGATGTCTAATTTGCAAAGCAAGCATCGATCGGGTACTCAGACTGACAATGCTCCGTCTATGATTCAGACGGAATCAGCTGAGGTAACAAACTATGACAAATGCTATGATAATGAGATATTTAATATTTTCACTCAAGGGAGCAGTTACTGATCTTACTCGAACCCATTCTGAACACACCAGATACTACAGAAAGATAGTAATGTTATTTTCTTAAATTCTCTAGTGGGAACAAGGGGGAATAGTAGATCAACATCTTGCAACTGTTGAGGAAAATACGTGCTTACTTTGAATCATTATATAATATCTGGAACATGAAGTTGAGAAAGTCAACTCGGTCAATCGTAAAATAAAAGAAACAAATGCTGAATTGACCACTGAGCTTGCTAGATATAAAAATCAAGAAAAGTGTTTGAAATTATGTCAGAAAATATGACAAAACTTGAATAAACACAGAAAAATGTTATCAAACGTCGGTTTATCTACGGAACAATGTCTTACTCTAAAGATAATGCTCTTATTTAAAGTTCCGGTGAAACAAAATAACGACTTTGAATGAGGAATTTCAAAATTTAATAAACAGCTTTCACCGGAAAAATCAACCTTTCTTTCTCTTCTTGAAGAAAAGAAAAAGTTGAAGTCTGATTTCAAAACACGCGAAGACGAGCTTCTTGATAAAAAAATTCAACTTGAGAATAAGATTAAAGAATTAGATAATATTTTGGTTAAAATGGGTCAATCGATTCAAACGATGCACATGCTTTCACCTAAGCCAGACTCATTTTACCATACGAACGAAAATGGTTTGGGTTATCAAAATTTTTTCCTTTTTTATCTTCAAGTAGTCAGCGAAAACAAAGGAGTTTGTATAATGGCAAAGAGGTTACTTGAAAAGAAGCATGATCCTCCTGCTTGTGCATGATTCGGAAGCGACACTGCATAGCTTGCTCAGAGAGTCGCCAAAAATGAAAAAATTGAAACAAATAAATAAAACCGTCAAACTATAAAAGATTAATTTCTTTCTGGGGATTTTTGTTACTCACACGGCCAAGTACAAGAAGAGGTGTACTTTGTAAATACTTCTATTTTTCTAAAACGGCCTGTTCAAAATCATTTCAATACCAAAATGAAGAATTTTTGGATGTACTACTCTAAGAGAGCACGAAAATATCTAAATAAGGTAAAGACCATTGGGGATCTTCACGTGTTGTCACAATAGAATGACTTAGATTACACACAATTGGTCATCATTGCTCATAGGAGATTCACAAAATTTTAAAAGAGAAATTTTTCCAATCATTCAACCAAGGTGGATTACTAGACTTCAAAATTTTGAATATAATTTTGAAAGAAGCAGCCAATTTGTTTCGAGACTTTAAATCTCTTGAAAAGAAGCTGATGAATCTTTGCTAAGCACAAGACAATGGACTTGGAAATTGAGGTTCTTGAGAGCAGTTGTCAGACAAGACATTATGTCTTTATGCAAAGATCCATCGGTTGTAGATTCATCAATCTCAAACTGAGCTTGACGTAGAAAGAAGACTTGAAAATTGTAACATTAATAAGGTGAATGAATATGCTTAACTTTGAATGCATGGTAAGAAAAGTGTGAAGAAGCAAATATTACAAAATTTTTTTTTTTTTTTTGTGCGTGTACGATACGCTGTGTAATAATGACATTGCGCGCCCGACCTATCGATTAATCCTCTAGATGTGTACTGACACACACGCGCGACCGATAGAGGATAGATGACTCATGTGTATACACAAGATATAGAAGATTGACTAAAAATATATACACAACTCAAAACAAACACATTTTGCCCCATGTACCTCCCCTCGCCCCTGTGTACGAACATCCAGAAAGTGGGGCTCGTCCGTGTAATCGCAACTTATGATAATAGCGGGAGATGCAGGTGCGTGATGTCAGGGGTGTCCCCCGCTCGAACTCTATGAAGAATAAAATGAGAATGTTTAGAAGTTTAGAGTTTTTCAGGTTGTGTGGAATTAATGAAAGACTAGCTCACCAAAATTACAAAACAAAACACATATTCGCTCAAGACAAAATTACCCGTATCACCCCACCCCCAATACAAATCCCCCCCCACCCCCTCCTCCTCCAACCCACCCCACCCCCCCAAAAACAACACCCACCCCAACCACAAAGACCCCCACCCCTCACCCCCCCCCCTCCACCCCTAGCCGAGGTACGGGTAATGTAGGGTATTGCGTCAGTAATACGACAAGGAGTTATCACTGACTTTTACCCTTTTTGGTTACACCAATCTAATATATCAATTTATCTGTCAAATATATCTACCCAACACCAAACAACTCCCAACACCCCCACCTTTGCGTATACCCCTCCCCCCCCACCCCCCCCCCCACCCACCCACCCCCCCCCCCCCCCCCCCCCACCCCATCCCCCCCCTTACTCAGGAACTTGGAAAATGAGAATGGTTGAATTAGAGTTCGGTTTCGGAATTATGAAAATGAAATTGCATCACGTTAATGGACCACATACAAAAACATGTTTGACTCTTTCTCTGTCCACGTGCTCAAAACTAAAACAATAATTGACTCTTCGCTAAAACAATTAATGATACAGATCTATTAGAAAATTGCTAATAGAGCCCAGTTATTTGATAAGTTTTTGAACAAGTGGACACCACCAAAGGTTTACGAGTACGAATATAAGTTTGCAAATCATCAACGAGAGGAAACCACTCTTTGCAACTGTAGAAAAAACCTTGTTGTGAGACAACCAATGTTTTTCAAATTGAACATACCACATCATCAAAAAAATCGGGTTCCTAAAAGGTTGATGTGACGAATGATTTGTCAAAAAACCTGTCACTTCAAACTCATGGTACCCCACCACAAGAATCAAAAATTGTGATAACATGATAAAGTGATTGCCCCAGGAATGTTTGGATTAATCTTTACTCTTTTGATGACGCTTCTAGGGAAAAGGAAAAGTATGTCCCTAACAAAGTTTGAGCGAAGGTTAGGACAAATCCTATCACCATTCACAACTCATGTCGTCACTAAGAAGAAAGATGTAAATTTGATCAAAATGATTAATCTTCTACAGGAGTAGACAACTCTGCCTAAGACCAGAAGGCCCAGCCTAGGGATACAAAGAATGATAGTGTCCCTCTGTGTCTAAGAGTAGTTGCACAAGAATAAAGAAGTTGAAGTAGAAAGAACAACATAGGAATTTATGCTTTCTAAGAATAAGAAAACATATGTCATCTGAATGTAAAACGATAAGCTTTGATATTCGAATGATAAATCTGTAGTTATTTTGTGCTATGTGTTAAAGCAAATGGTTAATCATGCTATCATGATGTATGCATGCTTAATTTGTGAATGACATTGATTTCTCGTGGCAGGAAACAAAACAGGCAAATGTTTTCAAACACTTGGAAATGTAAATTCAAAAGAAACAAAGCAAAGGTTATAAAGCCTAAGAATAAGTAGGGGGGGTCCAATGAAAAAGGACTTGGCTTCAACTAAGCCTACGTAAACCTAGCTTTTGCTTAGGTGGTTACCAACTGGAAGATTTTTACATTAAGGGAAAATAATGCATCCAGTGAATCTGAGAGTCAATCTGACTGGCTCTAATGGTGATAATGTAGTACTTCTAACCCTTCGGAACCTTCAATCAAAAGGTTTCCAAAATTCCACTTCTTTTCTTGCAGTTATCCATATTTGTTTTTGGTGCCGTCGACTAGGGTTGCTTAAGATATGACCGGGAATCTAAAGCTTCTCATCAATTTCGTCTGGAAGTTTTTGGGAACTGTTCGCTTTGGAAATGATCATGTTGCTGCAATTTTGGGTTTCGGTGATCTTCAATGGGGAAATATTTTGATCACCAGGGTTTATTTCGTTGAGGGCTTGGGGCACAATCTGTTCTCAGTTGGGCAGTTTTGTGATTCAGATTTAGAGGTTGCTTTCAGAAGGAACACTTGTTTTGTCAGAACTCTAGAAGGAGTTGATTTGTTAAAAGGAAACCGTTCAACAAATCTTTACACCATCAAGTCCATGAAATGAGCGCCTCTGCATCCCCAATTTGCCTCATGGCTCGAGCAACTTCTACCAAGTCATGGTTATGGCATCAACGTTTATCCCACCTCAACTTTGACACCATAAATGACCTTGCCAAAAATGATCTTGTCACCGGTCTTCCAAAATTCAAATATCATAAAGAACATCTTTGTCCCTCCTGTGAGCAAGGAAAAAGCAAAAGGGCGTCTCACCCACCCAAACCAGTTCCAAATTCTAAGCAGAGGTTACACCTTCTTCATATGGATTTGTGTGTTCCAATGAGAATTGTAGCATAATGGAAGCGATATGTTTTGGTTGTGATTGAGGACGATTACTCTCGTATCACTTGGGTACCTTTTCTCAGATCAAAAGATGAAGCACCAGAAGTGGATTAAAACCTTCTGCAGGAATTACTGTCCTTTTCAGTCTCCGTCCACTTCTTCATAAGAACCGCGATAAATGGCAATAATTCAAAAATCAAATCCTTAAAGGAATACTTAGTTGTGTTGGCATCTTCACCAAGCGGTCTTCTGTTGCCGAAACACCTCACACGCACAATGGCAGTAGTGGAATGAAGAAAATCGGACGTTCTAGTTGAGGCTGCTAGGTAGAACAATGTTGATTTTCTTCGTGCACCAGTTTAATTCTTAAGGGCTGAAGCGGATTGCTCCAGCGTTGTGTGTACATCAATACCCGCTCCTTCATTCACCGTCGACTTAACAAAAACACCATACGAGTCTCAATTAACGGCAGAAAGAGAAAACGGATATCTCTTTCTACATGTATTGGGGCTTCTCTATATATCCATGTATGAACGTGTAGATAATGGGAAACTTGGTATGCAAAAAGGTAGATATTGGCTATTTTTCATTGGGTTATTTGCTACTCCCCGTGCTTACAGGGTTACAATTCCGAAGGACAAAAGAAACATTCATGGAGACAATGGAATGTGGACATTTGATGAGCTTTCAGCAATGTTTTGCAACAAGCAGTTCCAAAACACGGCCTTCAAAGCTATGATTTGGAACATATCGTCAGGACTCGTCTTATTATGGCTCCGTCAACAATAAATCTCAAAAACCAACTGAAGGTGAATTGGATTTACTGTCGAAGCTATGTATGATGATTATATTGGTGTGTCAACCGTCTCTGCTCCAAGACTGTGCTCAAGCACCTTCAGTTCTTCAAAACACGGCAACTACAATAACAGTAAACACCGCACCAACACCATCAAATTCATCCTCTCAAGCTACAATTTTTCCAAACACTTCACAGGATGTTGACGAGCTAGAAACACAACAACAACATGTTCAACATCAACCCGCGCCAATTGCTGACAATGTTCCAAATGCTATGTTTGATGAAAATACGTTTGTAAATCCTTTTGCTACTCCATCCATAAGTGATGCTTGAATCATCATCTTCACAATATATGGATCCATCGAACATGCATACGTTTTACCAACCATACCCTCATGAATTTCAATGGACTAAGGATCACCCTTTAGAACAAGTGATAGGAGAACCCTCACGACCAGTTTTGACAATGAATCAACTTCGATCTGATGGTGACATGTGCATGTATGCATTAACGGTAAGCAATATGGAACCGAAGAATGTCTAAGAGGCGATGACCGACCCTACATGGATTGAATCAATGCAAGACGAGCTTCTTCAATTCAAAAGGCTTGATGTATGGGTGTTAGTTCCTCCTCCGGATAACATAAAACCCCTAACTTTGAAATGGTTATTCAAAAACAAGCATGATGAAGAGAACACAGTCATCCGAAACAAGACTCGTCTGGTTGTGAGAGGGTACCGCCAAGAGGAAGGAATAGATTTCGAAGAATCCTTCGCTCCAGTTGCTAGAATGGAAGCTATCAGGATATTTTTTGCATTTGATGCACACAAATCGTTCATTGTGTTTCAAATGGATGTGAAAATTGTTGGCTTGCATGGTACGTTAAAAGAAGACGTGTATGTGTGTCAACCTGAAGGTTTCATCGATGCTGATCATCCAAGCCATGTCTACAAGTTAAAGAAGGCACTATATGGGTTAAAGCAAGCACCAAAGGCATGGTACGATGAATTGTCAACGTTTCTCCTACAGAATCACTTCTTCAAAGGCACCATTGATCCTACGTTGTTTATAAGGCGCTTCGACGACGACATCTTAGTGGTACAGGTCTATGTTGATGATATTATCTTTGGTTCTACACACCCTAGGTATACCCAACTATTTTCTGACCTCATGAAAAGCCGCTTTGAAATGTCGATGATAGGGGAAATGATGTTTTTCCTTGGTTTACAAGTTAACCAATCCCCCCGTGGCATCTTTATAAACCAGTCCAACTACGTGTTAGAAATCCTTAAAAAATATGGAATGGAAACTTGTGATCCCGTTGGTACTCCAATGGAGATCAAAGACAAGCTTGACCTTGATCAAAATGGGTCTCCAGTCGATGCAACAAAATATCGTAGCATGATTGGTGCCCTAATGTATCTTACGTCTAGTAGACCGGACATTGTACATGCTACTTGTTTATGTGCTCGGTACCAGGCTAAGCCAACCGAGAAGCACCTCAAGGAGGTTAAAAGGATCTTTCGTTATCTCCGGGGAACCGTTAATACGGGTCTTTGGTATACGAAGGATTCTGGTTTTGAACTAACCGGATTTTTCAGATCACTATGCGGATGTAAAGACACCTCAAGAGTACTTCCGGTGTAGCTTAAATATTTGTAGGCCGAAAAGTTGTTAGGCTAGGTCCTCAAAAGAGACAATACTGTACTTTGCGCTGTCTACCGCGGAAGCAGAATAAGTGTCTCTATCCGTTGCTGTAGCCCAAGCTCCTTTGGATGGCGGACACAGTAACGGACTATTGCTTTCAACTTCAAACAAGATTCAATCTACGTGATTCGAAATCAGCCATAGGCCATAATCCCAGCAACCACGGTTCCCAACACTCCAGAAAACAAAAAACAATTCGCTGTCCCGCGGGTAATAATAAGGCTACAAAATGAAATATTTTATATATGGTGAAATGGGGCCGCTAGTATTATATGCTACTATAGATAACCGCTAGGAACAGTTGATCTTCACAAATGTTACTACTCTACCATATCATAAGAACACGTAGGAAATGGGTACAAATGAACATGTATTTTGTCAAGACGGATTACCAACAGGCCGACCATATCACACCAAAGCTCATCCAGTAGAACCGATTCAACATTTGGTTCGTTCGCTTGGTATGCGCAGTTTATCTCCTAAAGAACTTGAACGTCTTGCAAAATCTCAGTAATTCTTTGTATATATTTTATCAGAAAAAAAAAATACAAAAATATAAAACCAAGAAAAAGAAAATACAAAAAATATAAAACCTATAAAAATAAACTACAAAATCAAAAAAAAAAATCAAAAAATACAAAAATAATCTTCTCCGACATGTCTCTCGACAATCGATAACATTTGCGCACCTAGAAATGTTGATTAATATTAACACAGGTGAATAAATGAAGTTCGAGCGAGAGTTTTAAATGCTTTCAAAACATGTCCTTTCTCTTTTTCTCTACGACTTCTAAGTAAATGTCAGCTTAGGACTCGGTCTCCAAAGAAAGGAAAATGTTCATTTATGTACATTTATCCTAAACAACGGGAAGCTCATATCTTCTCGGTCTTGAGCAAAGTCATATAAACATTCACAAACTCCCACTCCAAGTTTTTACTCTATTCTATAATTGAGGGGGGGGGGTATAATAATTAGTTCATTCTGCATGCGCTTTTGTTCTCCCAAGACTTAGTTAGACTCACGTGAAATTCGAATTTAACTTGTTTTTTTATTCACTCACTTGTCAATAATTGTAACCACATATGCAATTTTTAAGGGGGGATCGTGATTAAAATGTGATTTAATACGGATTAACAACGGAATACGATCCTTCTAATCTATATGTGTGTTCCCCAACCTCGCATGTGCAATACACTTTATAATATGGTGCATATGTGCTAGGGGGTGATTTTTTGGTAACTCTGAAAACTCTTAATGTGTCTTAAATGATTTCTCAGACACGTTGATTGATTTTTATCAAATGGTTTATGAATCTTCATGGCAATACCCCAAAGACCGACCAACTGTTGGTTCTCAAGGAGTTATAAAGCGGTTAAGGTTAGGTATATTCGTTCCATGATCCAGCCAGAACCGGAGGGATCTACCCAAGAACACTTTATTAGATAGAGTAAAAGTCCTAGGTATGATTAAAAAAGGAGTAAAGTGAAAATAAGGGAATAGTGCCGACTGAGATGGAGCTAGTGCTGGAACAAACCCAACAAGGTACTGCTCATGAAGTCTCGGTAAGCACTGAAGGGGTTAAAGAATGAAAAAGAATTGTAAGGATAAAGGTTTAAAAGAAAGAAGCCTTCCATACAACCCTAGGCAGAAACTGGGTCAATATATAATCTATCGGTAATCACAAAGATGATTTTGATATTGAAGACTGACATCATGGACCTAGTGATGCAATGCACAACCCTCCCTGGCCACTCAGAATCTCTCAAAAGATTTTTGTTTCATTTCTCACGGAGATCAACATGTTTCTATCGGCTTTCTCATT
>BQNB010096625.1:0-25578 GCA_026074375.1 Tanacetum coccineum
GCTTAATATCTTAAGCTAAAGTTAGCCAAATGGTCACAACCCATGAGCTTGCCCTTTTTGACCCATTTTGGGCTTAACCTAAACACCCCTTTATATTTAACAAATTTTAAGAGGCAAGTATTAAACAAGCATAGTTAAGCACTAAAAGGTAAAAAGCAAAAGCAAATAAGCACAATAAGACATAAATAAGCTGAGAATAAGCTTGCTACAGTAATTTTTAAACAAAATTTTAAAAAGAAGTATACCTTTGATCCTTGCTCAAAACAGGATTATGTCCAACCTAAATAAGCTCTATCCTACCCCTTAGCTTATAAATAAGCTATACTAAACAACCCAATGAGCCATCCAAGACTGCTCATTCATCCTTTAGTTTATTAAACAGTGACCCTTTTTTTTTCCTTTTAATTTTTCTTAAATTTTTGTATCAAAGCTTTTAAAAACAAATTATAAAGTGCTTATATTAAGAGCTTATATGGTTTTTAAAGAAACACAAGTTGAAATCAAAATTTAGGACACAATGTGAAAGATAAAACTGAATTTTTCATTAGACTAAAAGAAGTACAAGTACATAAAAGTAAAAACTAAAACTCAGCTCTAAAAACTACACACTCTTGCCACAATGGCTTACAAAAGCTTTTATAGCCAAATAAGCTAGGGTTTTTGTCCTGCCCTTGTGTGCTTCCTTGTAGAGATAAAACAGTCTTGTGTGCTTGTTGGTTTTCTTTTGTGAGGAGAAAGTCATAAGCAAATCCTAGCCTTCAATCTTGCTTGTTGCCCACACCTTTGAATCTAAGCCGTTAAAAAAAATCTTGACCAATAGGGAGTAATGGGATTGCCAAGCTGGATTTGAATGTGGGGTGAGTGTTGGTGACTGTTTTGGAGGGATGTGGGGGTGGTCAACGAGGTTGACAGAGACAGGTTGTGGGGTTTATGAGTTTGGCGGGAAAAGGTTGTGGAAGATGTACAGTACTTCAAAAACGGGGGTGTGGGTTTGGGAGTTTGACACAATTAGTCCCTCATGGTTATAGTCATGTTTGCAACACACGTCCTTGTGTTTCTTATAGTTTTGAAACAAGGCAAAAACACCCCCTCAAGTGTTATGTAAGGTTTGCAAAAGAGGTCCTTTTGTGATACAAGAATAATGGATTGGCAGTTTTGACCCATGTGGTATTTCTTTGGTGGATTGGCAGTTTTGATCCCTCACAAGCATTTTCTTCATATTCTTCATTAAATAAGTTAGGGACTTGGCAATTTTGGCCCCTAAACTTATTTTTCTTCACTTTTTGACTTTGGATTTGTCGGGGTTGACTTTGGTTGACTTTTTCACACTTTTTCACACTTTTTGACTTTGGATTTGGCTTCGTTTTTCGTCCTTTTTTTAGATATCCGTTCCTGCACAACACAATTAGCAAAACAAGCATATATTTGGCATTTTAAGTCCGTTTTTGGTTATTTTAACTTGTTTTTAAAGGTAAAAGGTTGGTTATTTTCTAACTTGGTTTTTAAAGGTAAATGGGGGGAAGGGGGAGGGGGGGCAGTGTGTATTAAACACATACCAATACTCGGTAACAATCTTCATACCAACTTACCCCTAATATGAGTGATCCTTCTTAAGTGTTTTAATGCATGTAACATAAAGCGGAAACAACAATTAATCTAGGGCAAGAAGGAAACTAAACCCTAAAGGATCTTAACCTAATAATGAAAGCAACTTTTAAGAAATAAAAAAATCTAACCTTTAAGAAATATATTTCTCACACATAAACCACTTGGTCAAACTTGGAGGCAATATCTACGAGAGTTCCTCTAATAGCTCAGACCCATGAACCGAAGAGAAAAGGGATTCGGACTCCTAAGGTCTCGTTACACGATTTGACTCTTACAATGAGTAGGAATGAGAAAGAGAGAATGAGCAAATAAAACCTTGGCATGCCCCTCTATTTATATGGAGCGGAAGAAACTTAGAATAACTCTTTGGAGGGATGTGGGATCCCCCAAAAAACATCTCATGGGTCCCTTATGGTATTCCGGACGTTTCAACATTATCATCTGATCAGTTCATATTAAGCCCGTGTTTCCAACTAAATGAGCCCGTGTACCGAAACTTAATACATTTATCTCGTAGGATAAAATAATGTTCGAGAAGTATGCCACTTCTCCTAATACTAACTACAAAATGTCCGTTACAGTATGCTCACCAACTGATTCAAACCCCGGACAGGGTTGTCAAACCCAATAGATCTATTTAATGCATTAGCGTTCACCCGATACAATCACACAAGTCATAACAAACAACTATAAAGGAGATGTTTGTTAAATGAATTTCATTTATTTCGTTTGAATAGAACTTGGTTCAACAAAACATATAACGTTTCTCGTAAGACATGTTATAAATATTGATTTCCAACTAAATGAGCCCGTGTACCGAAACTTAACACATTCATCCCGTAGGACAAAATAATGTCCGAAAAGTATGCCACTTCTCTTAATACTAACTACAGAATGTCTATTACAAGGTGCTCACAATTGATTCAAACCCCGGACAGGGTTGTCAAACCTAATAGATCTATTTAATGCATTAGCGTTTACCTGCAACTAGGCAACTAATGGTCATACAGTAAAAGGTATATACTCAATAGTGAATGGAATCATATTTAATATCAAAACATATTGCTTTCTCATTTTCATAAAACAGCAAGTATCCCCTTCGCGGGTTAAAAACATTTAAAATAGTTCAAAAGCGAGGCTATGAACTCAGCTTGATCGAAGCCGAAGATTAAACAACCGAAACAATCGCGAACTACTTGACGACGAGCTCGACCGCGACCTATAATTTATGTCGTTCAATTATTATATCGCAAGATACGATCGGATAGTGCGCGCATCGCAACTATCAAAATAGTATAAGTATACATACACATGTGATGAGAAATCCACTTGCGCGTCCTAGATTCCTAAACTTCACGTAATTGAGTTACGATCATTCTTTCATTTATATTATATGTCACTTAATCGAAAACTTTTTATTTTTGGAAAGTTACTATTTTCGGAAAGTTACCAATTTTAGTAGGTCTCGTTAGAAAAAATCTTAGCTTTAATCTCTTAGTGTAGGTCAAGATATGCGATAAAAGTGTTAAGGTATATTTAGTGAAAACGTAGGAAATAATTAAAGATGGCATAACCATAGGAAAATGAATTAGGAAACATGGCCTTTACATTATGAAAATGAGGAACTCACCAAAATATGCTCTTTGTTTAACCTCTATAGGTGATTCTTTGACCTTATGGCATCGAAGGTTGGGTCACGCAATATGCGAACTTATACATATCGCTATCATCAAAGAGCTAGTTAGACAATTTACAAGATTAAAATTTGAAAACTTTTTTACGACGCTTACAAGTCGGAAAACAAAGTAATGCAAAGCCATATCGGCTAAAAATTGGTTTCTACTTCTAAAGTGTCTAGAACTTTTATCATATGGATTGTTGGGACCTCAGCCGTTCAAATTAAGGAGGAAACTTTACACTTCGGTCTTGACGACGACTCTATTCAAGATACATTGGAACAATATTTGTAAAAATAAAATGAGCGCTTTTGAAAATTTTGAATATTTAAGTAAAAAGAATTCAAGTCTAAAGGGTTGCCCCAGGTATTTCAATCCTCGTACGGAATCTATGGTCGGGAATTTGATAATGAAGTACAATTCGGAGCCTTTTGTGATGCTAACGGCATTACACATAACTTTTCAGGTCCACGTACTCCACAATCAAATGGGGTAGTAGAACGTAAGAATAGAACCCTACAAGAAATAAGTAGAACCATGCTTAATGAACAATCAATTCCTCAAAAATTTTGGTGTAACGCCGTCAACACTTCCACCTACATACTTAATAGAATTCTTATTAGACCTTTCCTCAGAAAAACTCCTTATGAGCTTTTCAAAGGTAGAAAGCCCAACCTAGAATATTTTAAAGTGTTCGGTAGCAAATGCTTTATCCTAAATACCAAAGACTACCTAACCAAATTCAACCCAAAAGCAACCGAAGGCATTTTCTTAGGTTATTCTCCTAATAGTAAAGCATACATGGTTCTAAATAAAGAAACCATGAAAGTTGAAGAATCTCTTAATATAAAATTTGATGAAAGTCCTCCTCCTAAATCACCACCCTTAGTAGATGATGATTTGCTTGAAATCAATATCATGGAAAATCAAGATAAAGACTTAGAAGTCGAAAATGAACCATTAAACAAAGAAATTACAAACATCAAAAGCAATAAAGATCATCCCATAGAAACCGTCATAGGAAGTCTAAATCAAAGAACCTTAAGATCTCAAGTACTAGAAAGAAAATGATTTCCATGACACCTTTCGCTTCATGAGCAATAATAGAAATCATAAATCCTTCTCAGTACTTCTTTTAGTTTTTTTTTGTAATATGGTTCATAAATCTTTGATTTGCTTTCTTTAAAATGAGTGTTTCAGGAGCTCAGATGATTCTTGAGTAGTAATCCAACTCATTATTCAAATTATGACTTGGATCACAAATTCGATCATCTTGACAGTTTTGAGTTTGAGTAAGAAATCAGACATACTATTTGCTTGGAGCTCAAAAAATATCAAGTTGCCTCTTAAGATATTTCTTCTACTCCACATGTTTTACCAACATAAAACATGAAAATATCTATATCCTTTTCAAGATGAATATAATATGACCTTGGCATCCATCTCACACATGCAATGTTGGGGTCATATTAAATCTACTTGCTCAAATGAACCTATTCCACTTACACAAATTTAGAAATCCAAACGCTTAAAACCTTTCTCTTAAATACTCCCTCATTTGTGTCAAATCATTTTCTTACATCTTACTACATTGTTTAATACAAATAAAAACATTTTTTGACTTGTCTCGTGAACGTATACAAAGAAACACATGGTCAATATGTCGTTTCAAACATGTTCATTGTAGCTATATTAAAAGGAGGCTTAGGGTGTTTCTCAAAAAAAAATTATATCATCTTTCCTTGTCCCTGAGTTAAGAAAACCGAACCTCCAACATATCATGAAAATTTTTTCTTCAATTTTTTTCCCGATCGGCGGTGCCATTCAAGTTTCAAACCGGTGCTTTTCGTTGAACAGCACCGGCGGAACCGCCTGAACTGTATGACATTTTTTTACATACGAATTTTACAAAACTCATTTCAAATTTTCCCTCCACATCACATCAATCAGCCCCTAGGGTTAGAGGTTGACTTTAGGGTAAATCTAATCATTAGATTACATCAACGTTAACAAGTAATGCATTAATATTGACCTCCATCTTCTTCTATAAAATGAAGTGATTTGTAACTTCATTCTCATCATTCTCCCTCATAATGCCTAAAGAAAACAAAGCCAATTTAAAAAGAACCGCTAGGATAAGTGTAATGCTATGTTGCTTCAACAATCTACGAACTTCATCACCTCCCTATCAACCATTCTCACCTTCATCGGACTATACTTCGGGTCCTCTACCAACTTCTCCAATCTCGACTTCTCCTATTTCACCAACTCATCACAATAGTGACTTATTGACTACTCCTAGATCAACACCTCCACCTTTGACTTTACCTCCACCGGCACCTACCCAACCATCTAAGCCCACATCACCTCTTGCCATCAACCTTGATCCCATAGAACTATTATTCTCTACTCCACCAACCTCTCCCCAAGCTTTCCTTGAAACTCTTGATGATCTCCCACCATCAACTACTAACCCTCCACTACCTCGACCATCTTTTGACACTATTAAATGAATGGCAAATGCACCTCCTCCTATTCCACCCATTGATACAACCTTCCCCTCGCCAAATCCAAACTTGGAACCACCTATCCCATCATTTCCACCACAATGTTCACCAAATTTACCTTCAATCGTCCCACCACTTCCACCATTAGGACCTAATAATCCTTTTCACATGCTCACCCATGAAATGTTTTATGAACATTGCCAAAGAACTCAAGTCTTAGTTGACAATCTCCAAGGAGAAATGAGATTCATTCTCAATCACATTCTCGACCGCCTAAATGTTATCACGCACAACATCTAATAATAAGACTTAAGAAGTAGAACAAAATAATAGATCCATTAGGAATTTTTGTTAAGAATCTCTTGCTCTCTTTGTCTTATTGTAATGTCTTTTATGCTATCTCTAATAAAAAATAGTTGTGCTATACCAATTGTTATCTCATTATCATTCAAAATTATGTTCAAAATTCGTGGACTTTGACTTTTTATAAGTCAGCCGGTTCTGTCCGACAACAAGCCGGTTCCATTAATAGAACAGAACCGGCTGACCGGTACTACAATGTGTTTTTCTATTTCTTGGACATCTAACTTTTCTTTGTAGGTACTCACAAAGAAAGGGGGAGCACCTCTCATTATTTCTAACATATTTGTTTTGTAGCTACCTTAGCATTTTTCAAGGGGGAGCTTTTCGTCTTGCCAAACTTCTCGATTTACAGACTAAGCATTCCATCTTTTTTGTTTCGACAAAAAAGGGGAGAAAGAACTAGTTTAAAGTACATCTAAAACCAATAAATCAATCTCTTGCATTTTAAGACTATGTTTTGTCATCAACAAAAAAGGGGAGAATGTTAATACAAATAAACCGGTAACAAATGATTATCTCACGATCTTATCTCACGATCTTCCTAGATTAGAAATAAGTTTTATTAATGACAAAACATAGTAAAAACATCATTCTCAAATCTTTTACTATCTCTAAAAACTTAATCTTGTAGAAAAACACAAAGTGTCACAAAAAAAATAAAAGTGTATGATTTTATACACAAAATATTTTTACACTCTAGATTAATTACATCATTCATGACCTAATCAAATGCAGCAAATCCAAGGGCAATCTTACAAGATTACACATGATCTCTTAAGATTTTGCAAATCAAAATTCGGATTTGGTTACTGTAGGCCGGTGCCCTTGCTTTTGGCTGCCGGTGCTGTAACATTCCGTATTTTCAGGTCATTTTATGACGTCATTCATTTTGTCATTTTTCACGATTTATTTTTTTTTCTTTTCTCGTACGCGTTTACTTTTAATTTTAATAGTTAAGTTAAATCGCGTAAGTTAAAAATTATCATTTAACAAAATCGGACACCAAACGAATTAAAGTTTTCGTCAAACAAGCAATATATTATTTTTACAAAAGTAATAATAATCTTTTTATATTTTATTTTTATGGGTTGCGTAAAACATTTATGTTTCGTAATAAAATACGTTTAGGCATACCCGGAACCACCAAAATAAATCTACGTTTCAACAAATGCCTATTATTATTTCCAATGTTCAAAGTTTATAAAACTTTAACCATGTTATCATGGGTAGTCAAATTGTTCATAAATATAAAACTACTAAAACATATATATTTCCATGTACACTTTATGGGTTTTAAACTACCATTTATTTCTTCTTCACGTAATACATTTATTTACCAACATATAGCAAAGATAATTCCAGCCTCCTCCCATTTTCCATAAATTCCGGCAACCAACACCACAAAAGGAGACCCAAAGAAACACAAACAATCTACAAGGACTATGTACATAACACTACAATTAGACAACGCCAAGACTTATTGTTTTGACCACTTAGTCTTCCCTAAAACCCTCACCATGTTTTGCTAAGCCTTGACCACTCCTAATAGTAACTTGGACTAGCTTATAATACATATATCACATGCATACTAAGAGAATAGAAACACAACACTTTTCCTTAGTAAAAATCAACAAAACTTCTCTCTTTTGCTCCTCCTAGCCCACGTCCCAACTCAAACCACCATAAGCAATCCATACAATTTAATTTTAAACCACCCTATTCAAGTGATCTCGACATCATACTTAAGCCAATACAAAGAAGGTTTGGAAGACTTGTTAAGCATGTTACACTGTTTATTTCAATAGTTTTTAAGTAAGATATACTAATGGAAAACTAGAGTTTATTTGTGGAAGTAATTTTCTTGATAAATACTTGGTGGTCTTGCTTGTGTATCATCTTACTACTTCATTTAAGGTCCCTAAGAACTCTAAACTATAGTCATATTATCTACTTTCATGTTTTATATAATATGTGTATATTAAATCACCATCTAGGTATAATTTAATGAAGTATAAAATATATACATGATAAATCATAAACCGAAAGCAATTTTGTGTTTCAAGGTAATATGATGTTTTAAAAATATGCTAATAAGATATTTAAACAAGGATTTACAAGCAATGGATAACTTATATAAACTGTTTGTTAGGTTATGAATATTTACTTACTTATAAAGTTTGTGAAGTTAAATAAAAATATAGGATGATTTCTTGGACTCTATGGACAAATAAAAGACTAAAGGACTTAAAGTATCTGATATTTGGTGTATTAATCATGGTAGATGACTTGTAGTATGATAACTAAGTATAAAAAGTTATTAAAACAAGTTTATATAATTAATTACATAAAAGATTAAAAAGGGATGTTTTGGTCCGAAATTTTAGCCATGGATTTTTTGTTTTCTAAAAATACTACATATTACAAGGATCGTAAACATATAAAGAACTCAAAAAACCGATTTAGAACGAATAAGATACGCTAATAACAAGTTTACGATAATTAATACTTTTATACAAATAATTTTATAAAAAGTTACTGTTCATCAGAGGTATTTATTTTTGTAAACCTCATAAATAAGTAGAACTTTCAATTACTAGAACGTGCTCGAAAGAATCGCTAAAAACGGAGCTATAACGAATAAAATACGACGTTTACGGGTTTTACGATAACTAAAATTATAAAAATGAATTTATAACTGGTATGAACAGTAAAAGTACTGTTCATCAGAGGGTCAAAAATATGAAAATGTCAATTTATGATAACTCGTCTTAATACGAAAACGTGGACATAAGAAACATAATAAACGGGCTTAAAACGAGAAAGTTACGCATTATTTTCTAACTTGTGCATTATTTCCTAAGGTGAATAGTGTTGGTTCGTTTTTTTTTAATAAATTTTTGTGAAACATTTTAGAATCATTTATATAACATTTATACACGTCTTAACCTTTTTAAATATTATTTTACGAAAGCGATTGAATTATATATTCGATTATACGAGTTCAAATACACGAATAATATTTTAGGCAAAGCAATTTAAATATTATTTCACAAACACAATTAGATGGTGATGTAGCTATATAGACTTATATACGGTATTACTTATTTCATAGTACGTAGTACTTATTCGACCTATATTTAATTAGGTTGCTTTGCGTCTTTATCGCGACGCATTTTCTGTTATACCTCGATCACTCATTCACTCAAGGTGAGTTCATAGTCTCGCATTTCAATCTTTTCAATGTTTTATAAACCACCGCGAGGGGTAATACATTGCTCGTTATACAACTTGTATAATTTTAAAACTACAGTACAATAACCTTTTCAATACTTTGTTATGTTCATAGCCCACCTTTTCCTCCCCTCATTTAATGGTTATTCTTAACTGTTTTCGGGGTGAGAATACGTGCTCGTTTTACTACATAAACTTATTGATTTCTATACGTAAGCATTACATGGTTATTTTTACTAAAGCTTGATTTGTTTACTACATGATTTGAGATCGTGAATACCTATATTTGAAACCGTGAATTTTAGACATGATTGTTTTACTACGGACACAAGTGTTTTTCAAAGTGTATGCTATCCAGATTACTGCCTGAAATATTATTGCTAAAGTATACGCTACTGCCTGAAGTCCCCTACTTATTATTAAACCGTTAATTGCTATTATAGTAGCCGCTAGAGTTGTGGAAGATCTATCGGACTGACAATCCTCCACCCTTACCTTTAGGGAGACACTAGAATGGATAAAGGTGCATTTAACATTGAGAGGTGTCCGGGTGTTGGCAAGCATCCTATATTCTGATTGGGGCAAAAATCTAGTTAAGAAGGGCCCTTCGGATGTCAAGACTTATTGCAATAATAACTGTTATATATTTAGACTTGGTGAATGTGATGTATATATCCCTTGCTACCTTACTTGTTTTGGACTTCGGAATACACACATAGTCCACCATTACTACGATCATGTGGTCCACTACTGAGCATTACAAGATTTATTAAATCACTACTATGGATTCGGAATATGAAACCTTTAAAAATAAATGTAGTAACGCTTCTTTTCTTACGAAAATATTTCTTTAAATTATTTCAATAAATACGGTTTTTTACTTAAGACCTATGATTCACCAACATTATTGTTGACAATTTTTTCGTGTATTTTCCAAGTTTATTATTTTGCTAGCTGAGCATTGGGAGGCATCGAGTCCGCGTTATATCTATATTTTTGAAGTCTACACACATTGAGTACAATTCGATAAAACGTTTTAAAAATGTTTCTAATACAATACTAATTTGCTAAATGAACTCTGATTTTATATATAACGAATGATGAAATTTATTTAAACTCACTTTAATGACGTCGTTTTCCGTGACTTGTGTTTTGTGCCCTGAAGTCGCACCCCATTGTTACCATTCCGTTGCCGTCCGATTTTGGGGGTGTGACAGGTGCCCTTCTTCAATAGCACCGGAAGAACCGGGCTACAGTAAAATTTTTGGCTATAAATACCAAGCCATTTCTCATGTTTTGACACACCCTTCTCATCTGAAATACTTTCTAATCATCTGGTCTTTCTCTCATATTTTCTTTTATAGTCTTTCTATAGTCTTAATTATGATAATTTCCTTCAAAGAAGAAATGCCAAATACCGAGTTCGAGTATGACCAAGTCCACAAGTACCATAATGTTTCGATCTCCATCATTACCTTCAAGATCCATCTGCAGTTAGTTTATAGTTGTGAATAACATTGTTAGTTTATACCAAGTATAGTAGTGTTGCTATTGATTCTATCGTGTGAAGAATCCGGTGATTATCTTTGTATCATAAAAGAAGTGTAACCAACGTTGTGAGGCTTCTCTGCCGGTCAAAAGGAGATTGGTGACTAGTGTTTAACAAACTCTCGAGTAGGTGACTCGGGGAGTGGAGTAGGGCAAGGAAGGTGTCCTTGTAGCCGAACTACTATAAATACTTGTGTCTCGGTTATCGCTTTCTATACTCTCTTTTACTTGCATTTTATATCTCTTACATCATAATCAAATATCAATATCCTAACAATTTCGTAAAAAGTTTTAAAAGGCAATTAATAATCAAGAAAACTATTCAACCCCCCCCCCCTTCTAGTTTTCCTCGACCTGTGCCAGTCTCTCAGGCTGAAACCCCCCATATCATTAGACAACGTACATAGCATAGGTTTAACCAGTAAATAGACTAATTAAAATACTGATAGAATATAGGATTAATGTTCCACTCGTAGTGTTCGACACCCTACTTACAGCGAACTCCTTCTTGACCGGGTACATTGCTCGTTAAAGTGTTGTTTTAGGTTTTTTGGCTAAATATAAATTTAAAACTTGATAATCAAATAATTGACACTACACGACAACACATCAATCATCCTTCAAAGAAGAAGTCTTGGCACGGGTAACACGGGAGGTTAAAGACCCAGGAGCAAGTTTTCCCTTGACATGAGGCCTAGATGACCCTCCTCTAGTCTTACACTTCCTATCCTTTATCCGAGCAGCTACACTTCTAGGGTGAACAACAAACAATTCAGGCTTCAGGCTTTCCTTAGAATATGCTGTAACCTCTACAGGCTGGCTCACAAGCTCTTCGTCGGCTTTCAGAGGCTCTGTATTTACTGAAACAAATGGGGAACCAGTACCGAAGCCCGGGGAAGGTTCCTTGGGCAAAAAAGATAAATCCTCATCATCTTCGGTGTAGATAAAGTTCCTGAAAGCCATTTCTAAAAGAAGAAAAAGTAAATCATATATCAGTGAAAAAGGAAAATGAAGAAAGAAACAAGAAATAAAACTACCCTTGCTGCCCGCCATGATCGCAGGTCGTTGCTAACCATATTCCCACGAAGGTTTGAGGCCAGCCAAGAAAAGAATAGAATCAGGAAAAACATGAACACTCGTGGGATATCAGCCAAGACGCTGGAACATGGGATTCTCTTCAATATTTAGGGGAAGTTTATCTTTGAAGGATTTTGAATCAAGTTTGTTTTGCTCGGAAAGAAGTTGTGAATACTTGGCAGGGATAATGGAGTCTTAAACATAGAAAAACCGCTCGTGCCAACCCTCGATACGAGTAATGACCTTAGGGAGAAGAATAGGAACATGTTTTTCAGACCTTTTAGCAAAAGTCAACCATTTACCAGCTCGACAAAAAATGAAGAACCCTTAGAAGAGGTCGACAGAGGGCCCACAACCATAAGCCTTGCACATGACAATAAAAGTGGTGAGATTGGCACAACCAAAAGGGTTAAGCCTAGATATATGAACCTGAAAATATTCAAGAACTTTACAGAAGAACTCAGTAAGGGGAAGCCTAAGATTTGCAAAAGAGAATGAATGGGTGTACAGCCTGACATACCCAGGTGGAGCATCGAAAACGGTCTGATTAGATTTAGGCAGAATTGAACTCCTCCCTTGAAAGTTCACAAGTTTGAGTGGCTATGGAATCTTTCGCACTCATAATTAAAAAGATGGTGATTATTATCTTACCTCAGAGATAGATGAATAGCAGTTCGAAGAAAGTAGAAAAGAAGATGATGACGACGGTAAGAGGAAAAGAGGAGTTTATGGCAAAGTATTTATAGGTAACTCTCAACACCTTTACGACCAGCCACGTGTAAAGCATCAGGGGTCATCCGGATTTCAAACTAGAGGAAAAAGTGGGATAAGACATTCACGATTACCCAGGAAGATTGTTGAGTAATCTTTATTTAAAGACTCAACTAATTCCACGACAAGTGGACTTATAATTCAATGCATGCAGCACGCCTGCTTGGGCCTTCGACATGGCCTCCGATTTGGACTACATTTGATGAGTCAAATGTAATGCACCCTTAGATGCATACATTACATTCAACTGGGGGGCTTGATAACGTACCCTCCTCTCCGGCTCAGAGGCCTCCCCTTCGAGCTCGAATGGGATCTTCTCCCAATTGTACTTTAAAACCTTTGAATAGTTTTGAGTGGCGTAAAACTGTCTTCGAGATGGTTACCAGTATGGGAATCTGCCAAGCAAAGGCCCCAAACCCTTTGCGGTAAGGCCTTTGATGAAACTAGGACAGAGGACAGACTTGTTTAAGTCAAACACCCACGATCTCCCTCTCCACCTAAGCTTTCCCGCCAAGGTAGAGAACGTGGTATATAGTTCCTGCAATCACCCCTCAAAACATAGGACACCCACACGATCATCGACTTTTATGCTAGGCCTCGCCCCATCCTGTTTCTACACATATAAATAGATTGCAAGGTCTCCATGTATGACTAAGACTTTCACACACTCATATACCTATACATACTTACTCTCACATCATAAAAGGACATTCTTTTTGTGTTTTTATATATATAGGAAAGCAGGAAAATCTATGGTTTAAGAGGTTGGTTTGTTTAACTACTAATTAAACTAATATCTAATCTAGTAGTGATAACTTTATGATAATTTAAATGTATTTACTTAATCATGCACTACTTATCAGATTGCTTCTTCTAATCCTCTTGCCTTGTCATACTTGTAATGATATGTGTAAGTATTTCCTAGGTCATGAACGGATTACACGAACCCGCTAACCATTTAATATTCTGTTAGGGCAACACACAAGTAAGGTAGTATGAAGACTATTACAAGGCCCCTAAGAGTACATTAAATGCATGTGAAAAATCTTAAGAGGGATCAACCATATAAAGGGGCAAGGTAGTATGAAGACTGTTACCCGATGGTATTCTTTCTACGCATTCGCGTTTCCCTAGACGTGTCTACAGCGATACAGAACAAAGCTGTTTTTCTAGAACCTAACGCGCACAATCATCAATCAAGAAGCAACATTAAAAGGATCTACAATCTGACTTTCATGCAATCATAAGCAAATACAAAGGAGGGTTTAGCTTCGCATGTTATAAAGAAAGCAAAGAGATAAATCAATCATGCAACACATAGACATACTGAATGATTAATGATAAATAACCTTACATGAATTAAAACATGGATTCAAGGTAGTACAATAGGGTTTTGAGGCCCTAAAACTAACCTTTGAAGCTGCTACAAGCGCTAGTGTTCGTCTCCTAAAAGTTATACAAAGTTACACACTCTAAACCCTAAAATCAGTTTAGTATATATAGAGATATCGTTGCGACGGTGTCGCGTTGTAATCCTGACGCCGTCGCTGCGTGGATGATTCTAGATCCTCATTAAGTATGCCACATCCTAACGACGTCACTAAATCTCTAACGCCGTTACTAGATGGATCACGATGGTGTCGCTTTATGCATGCGACGCCGTCTCCACGCTCTGAGAACAATATTTCTTCATGGATTTGGTGTAGGTCCGTAATCTCATCCGTTTCTTCTCTAAATGAGCCCAAGTCACGTGTATTTCTCCAAATGACATCCAAGTGCTAAAAACCTAAAAACAAACGATTAAGCACATAATCTGGGCATATTTGCATGATTCAGGGGGTTAAATGACCCCGAAATAGTGTATAAAATGAAACCTCATCAAATACCCCTACACTTGGGATTTGCTTGTCCTCAAGCAAATGGGCTTTTCTACATAGACAATAACAATATTAGGGTCATTTAACTTACTCTTTAAAATTATTTTACAACACAACCTTCTAGACCTCGTAATTAAAAGCACATAAAGTACATACTAGCACCTCACATAAGTGTTTGAGATTCTCTCTTTCTCTCGGGTGTATAATAAATTATAACACAATGGGGAAACGAAAAATCAACACTCATTACCTGCCATAGCATATAAATTACTATAGGCTTGGTAAAGGATCAAACCTCCACCGCTAAGCACAAGCATTATTCATTACTATCAAAGAGGTCTTTTAAATGGTTGTAGGGTGTAGTTGTAAGATAACATATAATGGAAACGGAAACGGAAACGAAAACGGATACATTTGGGTGAATTTGGAGTGGAAGGGTTAGCTAATTATTTACACGAATACACGCTGGTTTGGTTGCTAAGCCAAGACTCGGACGAAGATATACAAACTCTACACAACTCTACATCAATCTCTTTCTTTTTCTTTTCTTTTTTTTCTTTTTTTTTCTTTTTTTTAATAACATAATACATCATAACTTGAGGTTTATAACACGTACCCCTACACTTGAGCTTTTACATACTCGATATTTACAATCTAACTAATGACCCGTATTGAGGTGGATAAAAATAACATGGAGATCATCTAACAAACATATGGGGGTCTTCCCTATTCTTCAGTGAAATAAATACTACCATGAATCACAATCGTTCCAAAACAGTATTTATAAGGATAAGGACTTAGCAACCGTGTACTCAATAATTAACTTGGTTAAAACAATAATGTACTAAAAATGAGTACACACGAGGTAGGCTAAGGCGATTTAGGTGTAACGATTGGTTTAAAGGTGACAATGCTCTTTATTAATAGTCTGGCTTAACCAGAAAATTACAAGAACTGTGAAATAGAATAGGCTCAAAGGGTTGTACTAGGGGTATCCTACACTAAAGATGAGTACATGGCAAGGGTGTGAGATAGTTATATGATCGGTGTGACCATCATAACAATTACAGGTTTAAAACATGGGTTAATCCTAGTGCCTCTTATCTAGCAAATCCTAATACTCACTATTCGGTCTAGTTATGCATCACAAAAACAAGTTCTAGAATTTAATATACTATCGGTACACTCATATAATTTAATATCGATCTCAATGCTCCAGAAAAGGTGACAAAGACTACACGTACACATCTGTAACGACAAAATAGACACATATGTCTGCTCACTCCTTAACTCGAGAAAGCTAAAGATATAAACTATCTTGGGCATTAATAATGGATACTCGAATTCCTATAGATCTAAAGGCGAACCTCATATTTTTGGGGTGGAATTCTGAGGCTTTTTATGCTAATCATATAAATTCCTATCCATGAGGCGCTATTAATACTTAGTTTTCATCGGTATGTGTCATAAAAAAATTAATTTTTGGTTAAAATCACCTTTTTATTCTATGTTTTGATATATTACCCATCATTTTAAGGAACAACCAAATGGCAATTGAAGGAATAGTTTCTAAGGCTTATTTCCCCCTACACTTAAGTTAAACATTGTTCCCAATGTTCTATAGAAGTATCCGTAAAAACAAATAAAGGGAAAAGAAACTAGTATTCCCCTGGTTTGCTCAATAATGAAGAAGAAACATGCGATAACTGGTTAAATCGTCCTCCAAGAATCATCTAATGAAAACATCCTAGGATCTTCCAAGCTTCTTCTCGTCAAATATAACCTGTAATCAAAGACAAAGACAACTACATCGAGCATAAAATCCATGGGATAGATATACATGCAATAAGAGTTTAAGGTTTTGACTCTATTAAAACAGTAAAGATAGGATGTGAGAATTGTTAAACTCATGGTTTTGCAGGTTTATAAAAGAATTTAAACTTTTTAAGTGTTGTACAAGTTATACTTTCAAAAATACTTAAATTTTTTAGAGTTTTCCTGTAACTAGGCATTTGACGCCGTCAGGAATATCCTGGCCCCGTCACAAGTATCATGGTGACGGCGTTGCGTGTAAATCGTGACGCCGTCAACACACTCCGTGAAAACTCATTTTTTCGTATTTGATGAAAAATTTCCAGCACTCATTCTTATAAGTTATTTTCCTATACAAAATGCTGCATAACAACCTGAGATTTAACAATTCAATCATATGACTCAAAACTGACGCGGATTAATCTAAACAATTTATTTTAAATGTTTGAATTTGGTTATAAAAACCAAATATTTCCCCTACACTTATTTTGTTGTAAAATACATTTGATTGCAAATAAGACGAAGTTATAAACAAACAAAGCATGATTACAAATTAATTCAAACATAATAAAACAAACAATAAAGAATTAAAACACAAGACACTCCTAATATGCAGAAAAAGTAAATATTGGGTTGCCTCCCAAAAACCGACTTTCTTTATTTACGAGTCTTGTAGCTAGACTCGAAGCCACACGTTCTTACGTGACTTCTTCTTTGTCTCCCATCATTTCTTTTTCTGATCTCATCAAATGCCTAATTCCTCTCCTATCACCTCCGTCTTGCATGTTCTCCAATGAGTAAGCTTTGATAGTAGTGCATCCTTCCATGGCTAAAGTTTTCTTCATAGGCGGACGGGGGTATGGAATCGGTGCTCAAACCCATAAGTCATGTTTGCTTAAATATCTCCATGGTGTGAGGCATTTTAAATGTAATTTTCTCGTCATCCTATTTAAACATGACCGTTCCTTCTTCTCTATCGTAGACAAGGCCTATTTCATCTATGAAGGGCCTTCCAAAGCCATTTCTCCAAGGTGGCGATCAATAATGCTAGTGGTATCTTCCAATATCATAAAGTCGCATTCCTAGGCGAAGCTTCCTATAAAAAATTTTAGAGTTCTTACTCTTCCTACAAAGTTGCAAATTTTATTGAGGTTTGACGGTTTTTGCCTCGATCCAAGCCGGTAAGTCATGATCCGATTATATTGACGCCTAGACATGATATTGATTGGTGATTCTAGGTCTATGTAAGCATGTCTCTTGAAGAAGTGTCCGATCATGCAGGATATTTTGATGTTGTTCAGGCTTCCGGCTCTTACTCTCGCTTTTACCCACGGGGGTCGAGGATTCTTTAATAGCCATTCATGATGTGTTAATTCCTTCATAGTTGGGAATGAGTTAAAATTTTCACCATCTTCATCCTCTTCCTCCTCTTCCTCATCTTCGAGTATTTCTTTAACTTCCTCATTAGTTTCTACTTCACTTGCATCTTCTTCCATCACCTCTTTTTCTTTATCCTTCGCTTCTTTCATTATGTTATGGTCGTGTTCGGGTGTGATGTCTGTCGTAGTTTCTCCTTCTTCAGCTCCACTTTCCTTACTGAGGATGACGATTGAATTAACGAAATAAATATGTTTTCGGGCTGATGGGTTCTTGTTTAGTTCAATTATAGATGCGAGGGAGATGTACTTTGGGGAGAATAGCTTTGATGGGCTTTTGATTCCCTTTCTTGTGAGCTCCTCCCTCTTGATATGGTTGATTGAAGCAATATTTTTAGAAGCCATGAAGTTTCCTACAGATTCGGGGATAGGTGCGTCATTAAGCTTTTCAGAAACAGTTTTCCAAAGAAGATTAATATTTCCAATCATGTTGTCGTGTTGTTGTTCGAGTTGGGTTCTTAGGTGTGATAATCTCTTCTCTTGGTGAGAGTCAAAATCAAACAATGCTTTTTCAAGCTTTAATTGATAACTAGAGGAGTGGATGGAGAATGACCCATTTTGTGGGCTGGTGAAAATTTAAGTATGTGCCCAGCTGAAGTTTGGTTTCTCCTTCCAAGCACTGGTGGTGTCATTGAAGTTTCTTGGTACTTGGTTCAGAGTGAATTTCTTACCTCCCACTTCATCGGTATGCGAGGATGCGTATTCAACAAAGGCTTGTTTAGGATCTTCCATGTAATACTAAGTGTCGTGAGGACCACTGCAGATCTCATATGGGGTAGTGACTTGGTTTACTTGAGTAGGTTGTGTCGAAGCAAGATGAGCTACCATCAAGCGTTGGACTTGATGAGGCGGCGGTCGGATGTACTCTGGACACCTTGAGGCAAAGCGATTGCCTTGACCGGCTTAGCGAAATCCCTTGGGTCGTTCCAACTTTCATTATCATAGAGGGCAAGGTCCTCTAATAATGCCCATGATTCTTCAGTGATTCGGTCACGAAGCTTACCACCGGCCGATTGGTCAATGGTTCGTCTTGTGACAGGATTGACATGGTTATAAAAAAATTGGACTTGGAGCCAAAGGTCGATGCCATGATGAGAGACTTTTTTTTAGTAAGTCCTTGAAACGAGTCTATGCTTCTGAGAGAGATTCTCCATGATGTTGTTGGAACATCAGGATATCATTGCGGAGTTTTGCGGAGTTTTGCGGTCCTTCCTGGTGGAAAGAATTGAGCAAGGAAACGAGTGGTAAGATCCTCCCATGTGGTGATGGATCCTACAGGAAGACATTCAAGCCAGTTGCTAGCTTGATCGCGAAGGGAAAATTGAAATAAATACAAACGCGTTATTTCCTTATTTTCACCGTCAAGGTCAAGTGAGTCTATAAGTTTTAAGAAATCCTTATGGTGTTGGTTCGGATCCTCAGACCGAAGTGTATGGAATGAGCATCCGTTTTGCACCAACCGGATGGTGTCGGATCGAAGAGGTACCACGTTGTTCCCTACGGGGAGTTTAATGGTATTCCTGTAGCCCTCGTGGCTAGGTTTGGAGTAGTCTCTAAGAGTACAGATAGGATTCTCGTCTCCCATGGTGGTTGACGAGAATAGATTACGAAACAAATAACACAAAGAAAAGATAGGCTACGAGAAAGCTAATATGCAGAAATTAAATTCTTACTTGAAAGGATTCAAGCAAGTAGAACTAAGCTAAAGTATGATTAAAACCTAACTATTCCTTAGAAACGGCGCCAAAAACTTGATGCGGTTGTCGTAAGGAACTTCTACAAGAAGTTTTACAACTCCCTAGGCAGAGTACCTAACCGTTGTAGTAGTATTATAGGCAAGACTCGGGGTTGTTATCATTCTCTAGGGGAATAGGTTGGGAAGGCTTGATCACGGTCTAATAGAATTCTAGGGGTTGAGAGAAGATTCTTTTTGTGTTTTTATATTTATAGGAAAGCAGGTAAATCTATGGTTTGAGAGGTTGGTTTGGTTAACTACTAATTAAACTAATATCTAATCTACTAGTGATAACTTTATGATAATTTAAATGTATTTACTTAATCATGCACTACTTATCAGATTGCTTCTCCTAATCATGTTGCCTTGTCACATTTGTGATGATATGTGTAAGTATTTCATAGGTCATGAATGGATTACATGAACCCGTCGTCTATTTAATATTCCGTTAGGGCAACGCACAAGTAAGGTAGTATGAAGACTGTTACAAGGCCCTTAAGAGTACATTAAATGCATGTGAAATATCTTAAGAGGGATCAACCATATAAAGGGGTAAGGTAGTATGAAGACTGTTACCCGATGGTATCCTTTCTACATACTCACGTTTCCCTAGACGTGTCTACAGCGATACAAACAAAAGCTCATTTTCTAGAACCTAACGCGCACAATCATCAATAAAGAAGCAACAGTAAAAGGATCTACAATCCGACTTTCATGCAATCATAAGCAAATACAAAGGAGGGTTTAGCCTCGCATGTTATAAAGAAAGCAAAGAGATTAATCAATCATGCAACACATAGACATATTGAATGTTTAATGATAAATAACCTTACTTGAATTAAAACATGGATTCAAGGTAGTACAATAGGGTTTTGAGGCCCTAAAAACAACTTTTGAAGCTGCTACACGAGCTAGGGTTCGTCTCCCAAAAAGTTATACAAAGTTATACACTCTAAACCCTAAAATCAGTTTAGTATATATAGAGATATCGCTATGACAGCGTCGCGTTGTAATCCTGACGCCATCGCTACGTAGATGATTCTAGGTCCTCATTATGTCGGCCACGTCCTGGCGCCGTCACTAAATCTCCGACGCCATCACTAGATGGATCACGATGGCGTCGCTTTATGCCTGCGACGCCTTCTCCACGCTCTGAGAATAATATTTCTTCATGGATTTGGTGTAGGTTCGTAATCTCATTTGTTTCTTCTCTAAATGAGCCCAAGTCACGTGTATTTTCTCCAAATGCCATCCAAGTGCTAAAAACCTGAAAACAAACGATTAAGCACATAATCTGGGCATATTTGCATGATTTAGGGGGTTAAATGACCCCGAAATAGTATATAAAATGACACCTCATCACAATCCCTCAAGCATCCCAAGAACTCTTCGATCCTATCGAAGCCTGATCATGCCCATATTTGCATAATCAATAATGCTAATGTTATGATGGCTATGAGTGTTGAAGAACTATTGGACTGGATCATGGATTTAGGGGGCTCATACCATATAACATACAAGAGAGATTACTTGGTTGATTGTGAAGAGTATGACGGTGGTAATATACTGCTTGGTGATGGTAGAGAATGCCGTGTACGGGGGACAAGTAAGGTTCAAGTACAAATGAGGGATGGGTCAAGTTTCGTGTTGGACAACGTCAGGTATGTTCTGGAATTAAGACGAAACTTGATATCCCTAGGAACTCTTAAAAAAGAGGGTTTCACCGTGAAGATGCAGTTAGGAAAGATCAAGGTTATAAAGGGTTCGTTGGTGGTACTATCAAGAACAAGAAGGGTTAATTGTGTATATACCCTGGACGCTCAGGCAATGACCAGGGAGACATTGAAGGGTAGGAAGCAGTTAGGAGAATATCAGACTAGGTGGAAGATCAAGAAGAGTAATGTTCTTAATTCTTGTAATTAGAGGTCTACACAACAGTGTACGAAGAGTAGGGTCACCAAACATTTGGGTGTTGCAGTGTTACAGCAGCATAATGGGTTGGTTGAGGAAACAAACGTGACACTCTTGGCTAAGGTACGTTGTTTTATGATTCAGTCTAGTCTGTCTAAGGTTTTTTGGGCAGAGGATACAACCATGTCTACATATCTAGTGAATAGGTCACCATCATCAGCGATTGGATTTAAGACACCTGTAGACATGTTAGGGTTTTTTGGTTGGCTTGCTAGTATTAAGCAAGGGATGATTGAACCGGTTAAGGTCAAGTGCATATTACTGGGATACCGTAAAGGTATAGTGGGTAATAAGCTTTGGAGGTTAGATGACATTACTTCAAAGGTAGTGCTTTACAGGAATATAGGTTTTAATGAAAGTAAGGAATACAAGAAAACTTTCATTGGTTCTGGTGTAGGTACGGGTTTAGCGCAGGTGTTGCAAGGAGTTGAGTTTGAGGTGGAACCACAGGAGGATCATACATTTAAGGTGGAACCTCATGGGAATGTCGATCATGTAGTTGGTTTATAGGAAGCAAGGTTATAAATAGCTTGAAGCGTGGCGTGGCGGCATAGCCAAGCCTCAAGCTTTAGCATGAAGCATTGCGTCATAGCGTTTTTAAGGCGTGACTCAAGGCGGCAAAAAATATTTATAGAGTGGTTAATATTAGTTAGCTACTAGGCTTAAAATTGAGTTATGGAGTTACTAAGCCCGAATCTCATACAACGCAAATCATAAATACTTATAAATAAGCTCAAGTCCATGAAATCTTTAAAAGCTTCAAAAAAGGCACGCTATAGCGCGCTTTATCACGCTTTATTGCACGCTACGCCTAAAGACGATGCCTTGGCCTGTTTTGTAACCTGGAGGCCACGCCTCGCGCTATGGCGCTGCTATAGCGCGCCTTTTAGAACCCTGATAGGAAGTACAAACTCAGGATTTGATATGCTATCATTCAACACGTGATAGGGAGCAACACTCAGCATGGGAACTATTCAGTTATAGAGAAGACAGTAATGAGGCTGTTTTGCAGTTGCTGCAGTGGATAAGATTTATGCACATGATTCATTGACTTTCAATAATACAGTTGCTTGTAAGCTGATTTCCAAGTGGGAGGCTGGATTCAAAAATGATATGGATGCTCGGTCAGATGTTTATGTGCTCAGCAACGGTTGTAGAAAATGCAATGACGACATCAATGACTATTACTGGGAGTATACACCAGGTATGTTCATACATCTATTTCTCTATATAGATGATATGGTTTTTTCTTGCGGATACAAGGCTGAGATCTGGGCTACCAAGGGTTTGCTGGATAAAGCAAAGGGAAATATACTTGGTATGGAGATCATTAGGGATCAGAGTGGTAATACTCTGAGGGTGTCACGGTTTAGGTTTTCCAACAGAAAGTTGGTATAGACTTTGTTGGAGGGACACTCCATACTTTGGAGGGTAGTCTATCAGGGGACTGTGATGTAGAAAAGAATGGTAAGTGGTCATGTATATATGCAGTTGGAAGCCAAGAGTATCAGGTGGTCTGCACGAGACTTGACATGACATCTGCAGATGTGGGTATGTTGGATAAGTTTGATCGTGGATTACAAACAAACGTACAGGTTTCGTGGATTTTAACTACGCCATGAGAAGATCGATCACTGTCATGGGTAGATCAATCACAAGGTATAGGTTGATGATATAAGGATGTGCATGATGACATCAAATAACGTCACTTTTATAGCTATGGAAATAAAATATTATTGATGTCATCAAATATTTTATTTCCATATAAGGATGTGCATGTGCATGATGACATCAAATATCACATGAAAATAACCTATTTGATAAAATTATTGCAAAGAATTGTTACTTAATCGTTTGTATTTGAGAATTACAGTAGTTATGGAGCACTTGGTGAAAAGTATCAAAAAGGCACGCATTCTGGAGCTTAAACGAAGATATTTGAAGATTACTATTCTGACACCCGATACGCAGTATCCATCAAAGAAGATACGGTGTATCTGTGTCTGCACTTCACAAAAGACGACGAAGGAAACAAGATCAATACGCCGTATCCAGGGAAGACCAATACGCCGTATTCAAGCTATGGAAATAAAATATTCTGAAAGATATCGAATGTTGTTAGATATTAGAAAAAGACTCGGTCACCCCGTGTATTTTACTGTTTAATATAGCTCGTAGTTTAATAGGTAAACGTAAATAGAAAACTCAAAAACGAGTTTTAAGTGTGCTAAATCATATTTTCGATACCTAAACCATAAAAGTCAATTTTTAGAGGAGATGAAGAGTAGAAGAGGTCTTGCAACGTAATTAATTCCATAGGAAACAACTTGTAATCTCCTCTACTCTTGTAATCGTTCAGTTTTTGGTATCACTCGTTAACTCGGTTAGTTTACCTTGGCTAAATTATTACTCTTGTATTGATTATGACGTTTAAAGGCTAATACCTTTGGTTATTAGCCATTATTATGAAGATCTTAATGTTTGGTTTGTTTATCTCGATTGCTTAATTTATCTTTGATTGCTTGTTTATGTTTATCAGTTTATACTTTTTACGTACTTTTGTATGCGACCTATCATTCAACTGGATTTAGTAATACGGACCAAGTAGTCTAGATGTCAGGATGGCTCTCCATATAGTGATTTATACATCTAAACCAATAGGATCACAAATAACGACTTATCATTACCCTTAGATTGTGAGCTTAGTTGGACCGGCAGGTGACCCTAGGGATCAACGAGTACGTTCTCAATTAATTGATAAAGACTTGGTTAGTGGACTCAAAAACAAGAAGTTTTACAACTCTCTAGGCAGTGTACCTAACCGTTGTAGTGTAGTATAGGCAAGACTCGGGGGTTGTTATGATACTCAAAGGGAATAGCGTGTGAAGGTTCGAACTAAACGTAACTAAGGTCTAGGGGTTGAAAGAAGATTATTTTTTATTTTTATATTTTATAAAAGCCGGTAAAATCAAAGTTATAAATAGCATGAGGCGTGACGTGGCGGCATGACCAAGCCTCATGCCTTAGCGGCTCCGGTGTAGCCTTTGCGTTTCTAAGGCGTGGCTTAAGACGACCCAAAATATGAAAATATTTCTATATTTATATTATATTTCATATATATTGAGTTTACATAAAGCGTTGGACATATGAATAAAGTTAAGAAACTATCCTTACAATAATATTCTTCATTTTTAATTTTTTTTTATCGGAGTTGAATCTAAATGGCTCGCCACGCCTCACGCCTTAGCGTGCCTTATCGCGCATTTTTACGCCTCATCTTACGCCATGCCTAGAGTCGACGGCTTGGTCCATTTTGTAATGGGTTGAGCCCATGCACGCCTAGAATTCCTTCAGCCTCAGTCCTCTTCAGGTCCTATGAAGATTGTAATATCTTCACTTCAGTTTATGCAGCAGTACATAAGTCGGGACACGGCCCGGGAAGGTTTTTTGAGATTTTACTTTGGTCAAAAGTAATAATCTCTTTTAAAAAGCCTTACGGAATTCTTATTATTGATATTTTTGAGATAATTATTCTTATTATATATTTATATTTATTATATATATATATTTATATATACTAAAGGAATTATTTTATGAATCAATTTTTGTATAGAAGTACAACAACTTTTCTCAGAGGACTGTACCTAGTACTAGAAAGCAAACGTGCATTAAATGGTAGTTCAGCCACCCATTTATTGCTTGCCACGTAGACTAGGTTAAACTTGTAAACCTTAATCCCGTTGCCTATAAACGGAAAGGGATTCCCAGAGTAAATGTTATCTCTTCCAGTTAATGTGAAACACATTGAAGAGTTCATTTGTCTCTCAAATAAACTGAATAGAAACTGCTAAAGCTGAAGCTTCCATTCTAGTCGAATAGTTTGTTTTCTTATTTCTCATAACTTTGGTTAGAGAATAAGTTCGAAGGGGATAACACCCCAATTGTCATTCAACCACCTTGCTATTT